>PVIH01012695.1:39566-62367 GCA_004025045.1 Sigmodon hispidus | reverse complement strand
TTTTTTTTTTTTTTTTTTTTTTTTTTTTTTTTTTTTTTTTTTTTTTTTTTTTTTTTTTTTTTTTTTTTTTTTTTTTTTTTTTTTTTTTTTTTTTTTTTTAAAAACTTTATTATTTATTTACTTATTTGCCTTGGTGTTTGCCTGGAACTGGAACTACAGACAGTTGTTAGCTGCCATGTGGGTGCTGGGAATCGAACTCGGGTCCTCTGGAAGAGCAGACGGTGCTCTTAACCGCTGAGCCATCTCTCCAGCCCCCTTACCTATACTTTCATCACTGTGCAAACATTGATTGTAACCTTATCTTTATGTATATTCTTTCCAAAAAGTGGTCAAGTTCCTTTAGATGGAAAATTGAGTCCCTTTATGTGAAATAAAAATAGAGTTGACAGACAATTCAGTGAGTAAAGACAGTTGCTCTCAAGCCCATCAACCTGAGTTTGAATTTGTAGACCCACACTACGGAAAGCAAGACGGACTTCCACTCACCTGTCTCCTACAGGTGAATAAACAGAAACAGGGCTGGCTTTCTTCTTCTTGTCCTTCTAGTCTACACACCCCTAACTAGTTAAAATAGACTCTAATTATTCCAGATGAAAAACAGTGTAACTGTTCCTGAACCAGAACTGTAAATCTCTAATCCAGGCCTCCAGATCAGGGAGGGAACCAGTCCAGGTCCCTTCCCCACCATAAAGAACCATGGATGTGTGAGGTTTTACTTTACAATGTGTAATATTTACCTAAAAGCCAAGCTCATCATCCCATGTCTTTTAAGTCATCTTTAGGTCACTTTAATACCCAATACAATGTAGATTCTATATGAATGTATGTACCAATACACTGTTGATCAGGAAATGATAAGGGCAAAAAAGTTTTCATGCTGAAACCAGATACATTTTTTAAAAAAGATTTATTTATGGGGCTGGAGAGATGGCTCAGCGGTTAAGAGCACCATCTGCTTTTCCAGAGGACCCGGGTTCGATTCCCAGCACCCACATGGCAGCTCACAACTGTCTGTAGTTCCAGTTCCAGGCAAACACCAAGGCAAATAAATAAAGTTTTTTAAAAAAAAAAAAAAAAAAGATTTATTTATTTAATGTACAATGGGGTCTTGCCTGCATGTATGCCTGTATGAGGGTGACAGATTCCCCTGGAACTGGAATCAGTTGTGAACTGCCATGTGAGTACTGGGAAATGAACCTTGGTCCTTTTGGAAGAGCAGCCAGTGCTCTTAACTGCTTGAGCCATCTCTTCAGGCTCCCAGAGCCTTTTTTTTTTTTTTTTCTTTTAAGCACTGAGTTTTTTTGTTTGTTTGTTTTTGTTTTTATTATTTATTTATTTATTTATTTGCCTTGGTGTTTGCCTGGAACTGGAACTACAGACAGTTGTGAGCTGCCATGTGGGTGCTGGGAATCGAACCCGGGTCCTCTGGAAGAGCAGACGGTGCTCTTAACTGCTGAGCCATCTCTCCAACCCCCAAGCACTGAGTTTTTAAACTCTGAGATTGGCTCACACAGAGCATGCCACCGAACTTCTTTCTTTCTTTGGGGTGTTTGACTTTTTTGAGACAGAGTTTTTCTTTGTAGCCCTGGCTGTCCTCGAACTCACTGTGTAGGCAAGGCTGGTCACAAAGGGAGTCGCCTGCTTCCCTTCTGAGTGCCATGTGCTAGCATTAGTACACCCGGGTTTTTTGTTTTGTTTTGTTTTGTTTTTTCCTTTTTTGGAATTGAACCGAGGACCTCACGTCGTGCGTCGTGTTTCAAAAGTTTTCTTTTCTTTACTTTCCTTTTTTTTTTTTTTTTTTTCTTTTAAGTGAGACTATTTAGAAGCTATTTAAATTTTAAATACTCTTGAGAGTCGAGTAGCTGCAAAGGTTCTATGTGTTTTCTATTTTGATCATTCTGTTTCTCGAGATGACCACATCTTTCAGAGGAAATGAGTCAAAGCCACTCAGTCTTGCTTTTCCAGCTGAGCATGTTCAGTTTCAATGAAGTAATGAATGAACTTGGCCAGCACCACCCCCACGCCTACAACAGCAAACACAGGAAACGTCCACCAATCAGCTCGCACTCAAGGTTTTCGAGTTGAGTTCAAACAGGTCGACGGTAGGCCAATCAGCGTTTCAGGTCCTGCCCCCGACGTCCGTCACAGCCAATCACCAATCAGGAGGAGCCAAAACACGGAGGCCAGCCAATGCCAGGGTGCCCCCGCGGCGCCGGCTCCGCCAATGGGCGCGGCCGGGCGAGAAGGGAAACAGAGTGGCCGGGCCCGCCGCAGGATTCGAATTGAACGTCGGTGTGGGAGCCGGCGGCCGGTCGGGTGTCTCGTGGGCCAATCAGCGGCTGCGGCTCGCGGCCCCCGAACGTTGGGCCCGACGGCCCCGCCCCGCGCTGTTGTTTGCGGCGTCGGCGCGGCCAGCGCGAGCTGGACCACAACATTCGCCGGGCGGCGACGGCGGTGGTGGCGGCGGCGGCTGCGGAGCTGCGATCGTGAGCCCCGGGGCGGCCGCCCAGCGCCATGTCGGTGAACACGGACGAGCTGCGACACCAGGTCATGATCAACCAGTTCGTGCTGGCCGCGGGCTGCGCGGCCGACCAGGCGCAGCAGTTGCTGCAGGCGGCGCACTGGCAGTTCGAGGTACGATTAGGGCCCGGGCCGGAGTGGGGCGCGCGGAGGTTGGAGAGTGCGGGGCGCGCGTGGGCCGCGGCGGAGAGGCCAGGGCGGCCAGGCCTCGCTCACGCCGCCGCGTTCCATGTTTGTCCGCAGACCGCCCTGAGCACGTTCTTTCAAGAAAGCAACATTCCCAACAGCCACCACCACCCACAGATGGTAAGTGTCCCCTGGGGCCGCGGAGGGGGCGCCCGGTGCGGTCGGTCGCTGTCAGCGCGCCGGTGACAGCCATGTTGCCGGGGAGCGCCGCGCCGCGAATGTAAACAAAGAGCCAAAATGTCTTCCAGGAAAGAGCGCTCCCAGGCCGGCGCTGGCTCGCCCAACTTTGGGACCCGCCTCCAGGCTCCTGGATCTGAGCCTGAGGCTCTGTGTCGGGTCTGTGTCCTGGACCTAGGGTCCTTGGTGTTGGGGAGGTGGGGGTGGATGGGAGGTGGTACGATCAGGGACTTGGGAGTCCGGTGGCAGAAGGTGAGGAAGGGACTCGATGATAACCAGACCTCTGGGGAGCCCAGGGGAGGGGGACTGAAGTAGACATTTGTGGATTTCTGCACCGCACAGACAGACAGACACACAGACAAACGCCCCCCCCACACACACACACAAAACACAGTGCTGCAGGAAGCAGGGAAGGGTTAGGTCCACCCTGGCTCCGGAAGCCCAGATCTGCCTACAAAGGTAGGATGGAGTTTATCTGAGATAAGGCCAAGACTTTCTTTTAATCTCAGTACGTTAAGAAACAAACAGTCCAGGAAATACAAGTGCCTCAAACCTGGATTTGTTTTCTTCTTCCAACTTGGCTCCAGGCTAAAGCCTTTGCCCTCCTGGTCAGTGGATACTCAGCTTTCTTTAGGCCCAGGCCGTCCCTTCTTCGCTCCAATCCCTGTTATCTATTACTTCCGAACATGTAAGAGGGGTGCAGGGAACATTATTTTCGAGAAAATAATTTGTTGGACATTTTTGGCTTTTTTTTTTTTTTTTTTTTTTAAACTTAAGTATTCTTGCCCCTGGCTCTCCCCAGAGAACAGACCAAACATGTCTCCTCTACTGTGTCTTGTTTCTTGGCCCTGTTTCCTTCCAATCAAAGAGGCATCTGCCTTGATTTAAACTAACTATTCTTTTTTATTTTATTTTTTTTTTAAAAAAGAATGGTGTTGAGGAAACTCAGGAAATGATGAATCCCGTCCTAAGAGGAGAGACCCTTCTCCTGCATCCAACCATATAGACTTTTAGCTTCCTGGATCTGGGAATCCTCTGCCTCTGTCCCTACTCAAAATTTCTTCCTGACCACAAGACCACTAAGAAAAGCACAGCCATGCTTAGGGGCTTGGAATAAGGAAGCTGGCAATCCCAGCTTGAACTGGATTCTTGTTTGGTTCCTTCCCCCTCCCCCACCTCTGCAAGTGTGTGTCTGTGTGTTTTCCTTAGTAGGGGACACCAGTCCTGTTCTGGGAGCCAGTACTGTTCTTGAGACAAAATAATTTAAAAAAAAAAAAAAGAAAACTTAAATAAAAACAGTGGAACCCAGCACTGGGGAGATCTAGGCAGGAGCACTGCTGTGAACTCCAGGTCAGCCTGGGCTATCTATCCAGCAAGCCTTTCTCTGATAACATCAATAAGACCAGTCACCACAAAGTGACTGGTGAAAGGTTGTTCTGCATATTACCAGCGACTGTTGGAGCATTGGAAATGATAAGGGTCTTAGTTGTGTGAGGGGGGGGGCCGCAAGGAGGACAGTTGTGTGGGGAAGCAGGAAGACACAATCACTTGAGATCACAGGAGGGGCTTTAACAAATGTATTCAAACGCCTGCTCTCACCAAAGCAAGGATGTGCCTGAGCTCACTGGGCACAGGAACACAGGCCAGCCTTGTTAATCTTACAAGCTGTTCTCCAGAGCAGGTTGACTGTTGAAAAGAACTGGCCTCTGGCTGGCTTAGAGGCCTGGGGAAGCCAGTCACGATGGATGTTGTGATGCAACTGGCCTCCGCCCGCCCGCCTGCAGCCGCAACCCCCCATTCATTGTTTCCTGCTGCAAAGAAGTCATGGGGGGGTGGGCAGAGGATCATGATAGAAGGAGGGAAATGTCTGGGTGGGGCTAGACCTGGCAGAGGCCTTTGGCCTTCCCTTTGGGGCCTCAGAGCAGACAATGGTTCAAGTCCTAGGAGCTGATGTGGCAGAGCCTCAGTGAGCAGAGTGAGGTGGGGTCCTTGCCCACTTTCTGTCTTTGCTTTAACTAGAGTGATAAAATTCTAGCATCCTGTTGTGTGTCTCTCCACCACCTCCCCACCCACCCACCTGAAGTGCCCTGTGCCTTGGGGAGGAGCCAGTGTTGCTAAAATTAGGGGAAGCTGAAAGGACTCCCTGGCCTCCTGAGAAAGGGAGTAGAGACTTTGAGGTCAGAATCAGTTCATGGAGGTCTTAGGCTCTGACCCACCTGTTCCTAGTCCATGGGCCGGAGCCTGGCACTGTTAGTTACCCTGAGGAGTGTGCTGCTGGTGTCTGGGGCTGGCATCCATCGCTGACTGCATATATGTACAGACCTGAGCGGCACTTAACCCTGAATGCAGAGTGCAGCTGGGCAGAGGCTGGCTTCGGCACCTGGACCTGCATACCTGGAGCCCTGCAGTCTTAACTTCACAGTTTGTGGCTGCTTTGGGTGCATGTTCTGTCATGACTTAACCCTTGGCTCTCAGTTTCCTCATTTCTAAGAAGGAAAGAATCAGTTAACCATATCCACTTACAGGAAATAGGAGTGGAGGGAACCAGAGTCCAGGACCTGTTGGCTGAATATGTGGAATGAATAGAAATCCCAGGAAACTGGCAGCTTTTCTGTGCAGAAGGAGACCCTCCCTCCACCTGGCCTGCTGCATGGTGCCTAACACCCTGGGCCATCTAGGGTGGCTTGTGGCGGGAGCCAGCTGGCTCTGCTAGCCAGAAGGAGCAGTGGTGTCCCTGGCTGCTCCTTGGCCTTTCACAGTGGCACCTTAGCTTTGCCTTGGGACTAACCATTGACATCTCATGCCCCTTGGTGTCTTCCAAGTACCAGGCAACACCCTTGGAGTTTGCTCTTCCTTGCCCTTCATTGGCTCTGATGGGGAATGGGTGCTCTATTGAAGTTGCCTGCCAGCTAGAGGTGCCAGGACCCTTCAGATAACCCTCACCCATACTTTTTTTTTCTCCCCACAGATGTGTACTCCCAGCAACACCCCTGCCACACCACCCAACTTCCCTGATGCGCTAGCCATGTTCTCCAAGCTTCGAGCCTCTGAGGGTCTGCAGAACAGCAATAGCCCCATGACTGCTGTGGCCTGCTCCCCCCCTTCAAACTTCAGTCCGTTCTGGGCCGCATCCCCACCTAACCACCAGACGCCCTGGATCCCACCGTCTTCCCCCAACTCCTTCCATCATCTGCATTGCCCACAGCCCACGTGGCCCCCTGGAGCATCCCAGGGGGGAGCCCAGCAGAAAGCCGTGGCAGCAATGGATGGCCAGAGATGAGACTGGATGGCACTGGGCTGGAGCAGTGGGCAGTCCAGGGTTGTGGGGACACAGAGGAGGGCTGGGGAGGGGGGGAAACACACAGGGTGGGGGGGCTTCTTGAAGATCGCACTGGAAGATTTTATAAGAGAATTTTTGTGGGTGGGGGGGCAGTAAATGTCCTGAGCCACTTGGGTTCTTCAGGAGTTTCTCTTTGGGAAAGTTTTTTTCCTCTTTTTAATATATAATTATAATATATATGAATATAAATTTAATGTATGTGAGAGTGGGGCCTGTACACTAGGAGTGTTGGGTCAGAAGAGAAGGGCCTCAAGTTCCTTGTCAGCACCTCTTCTGCTCAGTTTGGGGTGTGTGTGTCAGTCAGATGGAGTGAGCATGCAGCCAGATGCCTGTGCTGCCTCTTTTCAGAGACTTAGGACCCCCCACCCCCAAAAATAGAGGTCCCAGAAGGGTCCTTTTGGAATCATGGACTTTCCTACACCCCATCACTGGTAGATGGAGGTTTCATCTTTGCTGGTGGTAGCCTCTCAGTGTCCCTGAAACTCTTCTGTCCCCAGAAGGGTGTACAAAAGCTCAGGCCTGAGGAGTGGCTGACAGAGCTCTGAGCGGTTACTTGGCTGTCCCATCCCTTGCTGTCCGGGCTGTCCCAGCGTCTCTGTGTCCAGCCTCAGAGGACAACTCAGGAGAGCCTGCCTTTGGAATGAGTTCCCAAATTAAAATCACATCTCACCAGGGTGCAATTTTAATTTAAAAACTTAAAAAAACTTTTCTACCTTCCCTGGTTTGCAGTGCATTTATTTGCTTTGGGAAAGGTCAGCGGGGCCTTTGCTGGGGTGGTGTTGGCAGTTGCGTTTCCTTGTGAGAATCATGGTTCAAGGTGTTAGGAGGTCCAGGCCCTTCCCTGGTTGCTGTACCCTCTTTCCTCAGCCTAGAAGTCATTTCTGCCATGAGCTGTGTGGTTTCCCAAAGGCTGTTTCCTTCAGGCCTGCCTCTTACTGCCCTGCTGAGCAGATTTCTTGAGACCTATTGAAAGTCAGCCATGACCCAAATGACATGACAACCAAGGCTGTCCCAGTGCATGCAGCAAAGACTGGATTCCTGAAGGGGCTGGAATGGTGGTGGCTTCTTAGCTCTTCTCAGCCTCCAGCAGGATGCTAGGTGAGGTGGAGCCTGCTTGCCTGGCTGTGGTGACCTGTCATGCAGCAGGCTTCTACCTGAAGTCTTTCCAGACACTGCTATGGTGGATCTAAAACCACCTCACTCTTTGAGAGCTCAGGGCTAGACCCAAAGTGAAGTGAAACTTCAGGCTGGGCAGCCATCCCATACGCCCTGCCTGGCAGAGCCATGGGCCCAGCTACCCTCTCTTGCATGTGACACACGGCTGAATTTGGAAGCTTGGGCTGGCCCTTTCAGTTTTGTTTCCTGTTGGAACCCCCGGGCCCCTCCCAGCTGCCCCTGCCCACCTGTGGTTTCCCAGGCCGCAAGGGGAAATCCCTGGCTGGCAGGCATGTGGGCGGCTAGGCAAGGCAGGGGCTGCTGGGACATGGGCCAGGGTCCATTCAGGTGTGGGGCCAACTTGGAGAAAGGGTAGGGTAGACCCAGGTACGGAATGGTGGAGGCTGACCGTTCTAGTTTAGGGAATGTGGCTCCTGGCCTGTGGCTGTGGGGCAAAGCCTGGGCAAGGTTGTGCCTCCTTGTGAGGCTTGTGAGTTTGGCTTCTAGACCAAGGAAACTAAGTAGACCTGACATTTCACTGCCAGAGAAGGACCAGAGAGAAACGGGAGCTGCGGGGGTGGGGCTGGCCCTGGCTCTGCCTCTCCTTCAGAGAAAAGCTCACCCATCTAGGGTGCCCACAGAGGACTCATCCAATCCACTCCTCTTAAGCATGATGACATAAAGATTCAGAGAAGGGAAGGGTACAGCCCTCTCCTGGGGTACCCTCCACCTCATGACAGCCCCAGCCAAGCCTGTCAGTACAAGTGGTGAGAACCCATTTCTTGGCCTTTCCTACCACACTTCCTGTGTGACTTCTGTCACCACCTCTTCTTACACCTCAAAGTGAACATCTTGCCCCAGATGGTTTCCCATGTGAGGGAGTGATGGAAACTGGTGTGGGGGTGCCCCGGCTTCCACTTTGCACACCTTATTCTGTGGTGGAATAGAAACTGATTTTAAGAAGGTTTTGCCATGTAGCCCAGGCTGGCCTTGAGCTCTGGGTCCTCCTGCCTCAAGTCTCTTCGAGCGCAGGATTACAGGAGTGTACCACCACACTCTGCCAGAAACTGCTTTGACCATTCAGGGTTTCTTGGGTACAAGTTAGGTCAGTCTTTTTTTGTGGACCCCAAGACCTGTTTGGAGGCCCCGGCTCCAAACTGAATTGGGTAGCAGTGGTACTGGGAACTCTGACCTGCCCAGACCCTGAGCCTAAAGAACTGCCGTCTAGAGTGGCCATTGGGAGCAGAAGTAGAAATCAGCCTGCTGAGTTCTGGCCCACTCCCCACCCTCACTCTCCAGGCAGCTCTGCACTGAGCCCCTCACCCAGGGCTGCTTTGGAGCCACTGTCCTCGGTAAGTCCTCAGGACTTGCAGAACATGGCTGATGGAAACCTGCCTAGCAGTGTGGGCTTGTTCTGGCTGGAAGCTGTGTGCAGAGTCAGGAGCTACCCTGAGCCAGCAGCCAGGGAGCAGGGAGCAGCCAGCCCTCACCTCCAAGTAGGACTGGCGTACATGGCCTACTCAGAAAGCCCTGGGCAGGTCCTACAGACTAGAAAACAGAGTTCACACTGTCAGATGAGCGCAGATATGTGAACAGGCCCAGCCTGGCCCAGGTTCCCAGAACCAGGTCTGGAATCCTGCCCACTGCCATCCTTCCTGCCCTGGGTGCCACGGACTCCCTTCCTGAGCTCCCAGGTCCTCAGAACAGCTCAGTGAGGCTGAGTAAGCCGGGACCTACTGTCCAGGGAGCAGTCTTCTCTTCAGAGGAGGGAGAGGCCTGAAAGCCCAGGCTTGATTGGCCAATAGCAGGTAACTAGCTCTTTCTCACTCCATCTTTTCGAAGCAGAGAAGTCTTTTGGCACCAAACTATTCCTTGTTAAAAAACTTTTATTTATATATCTGTTTACTGAGCAATGGTGGACCTCGGCCCCCGGGTAGGCTCCTCCATCCCCTCCCCAGCATGCATGTCCATGTGCACATTCAGCCCAGATGGACTGTGCAGACTTGCCATCTCTGTGGGACTGGATGAGTGGGTTGTATTCAACTGGGAAAGACGCCCCTCAGAAGAGACAGGTCTGTCTTTCTTTTGCCCTGAAGAAACTACAAGAAGGAGGGTCTCAGCTTGTTTTGCCTGCTTCCCCGTGCCGACCAGGGTCCACTCTAGCTTGCCCACGGTCTAACTTATGAACTGCATTAGCCAGGCTACTGGGCTGAGCTGAGCAAATGCCTTAAGATCCTTCCATGGTTCTTGTATGGGAGTACTTAGCGATGACCTCCCCCTGCAGGATCCCAGGAAGAACCTGCCTCTTTGATGCAACCTCCTGTTCTTTTAGAGGCTGTTTGGGCAACGCTCACACCGGACCAGAAATTTTTCCACATCATTCCAACTTCTATATGGTAAGTGTTTAGAAGTGCCATGCCTGAGATAAGGAAGCCAAGGACCCAAGAGAAAGTCGCAGAAACATGCTGTCATGGCCCATTCTCATTGGTTACCAGTGCTGGCCCTTGAATTCCAGCCTATCCACTTCCTGTTCCGCTTCTCAGTGCCCCTGTTCCCCTGGTTGTTCCTGGGGCTAATGTTGATTTCTACCTTTTAGGGTGTATGTGAATTAAAACTGGTTCATAGACAAAAACCACCCCAACAGCCTGGCCAGCAAGAAGCCCTTGGTGATGTATGATACCATGGCTGCCATGTCCACCTTATCATTCCCCTCCCATCTCTGCTATAGACTCTCATGAGTGCCGGAGTAGAAACATGTTACAGAGCTCAGAGGTCTTAACTGGGGTGCAGTGGCAGTATGTGAGTGTGCAGGTCCTTGGGTGTCCTGTAAGCATTCACAAAACCCTGTGTGTGGGGTTGCTAGCAACACACACACACACACACACACACACACACACACACACACACACACGAGGGAAGAGGTGAGCTTAGTCACTGGGTAGTACGTGACCTAGCCTCACATTCTACAAGGATTACAGGCCTTGTGTGGTAGAACCCAGAGGCCCCTAGCCCCTTGAGCTTCTAACTGGTCTAGCTTTTCAGGGGAGGCCAGGAACTCTAGGGGCCTTCGAGGCTAGGAGACACCTACAGTTAGGGTCAGAATAGCTGGGGTGGGAGGAGGTGGTCATGTCGTGGGCTCTAGCCTGGCTCTTGAAGCAACAGTGTGTTTGAGCGGGGAACACCTTGGGCATGGGCCAGAGAGCTGTGTGCATCTCTGTCCCTATGTCCTGAGGTGTAGAGTAGGGCAGCCGCAGTGTTCACCTCGAAGACCTGGCACTTAGCACACCTTCAGCAACTGCCTGCGTTTCCTCCATTCCCCCTCCCATCTCATCCTTCAGCTCCCTGGCCCTTGTTGTCTCCAGCCTGGGCTGGAAGAAGGGCTGCTAGAAGGAAGCTACCTGAATTTCTGTCAGCCATTATCTGTGCACTCTGAGGCCGAGAGGGTGGCAGTCCGTTGTGGCCCAGGGATGGCTGTCTGTGTATGTGGGGCCGGGCATGCTGGCTCTGCTGCATCTGCTGCATCTGCTGCATCTGCTGGAGCTGTTGTAACTGCTGGAGTTGCTGTAGCTGCTTGGACTTGTGCTTTGCCATTCCTGGGCCTGAGACAGGAAGGAGGACTCGTCAACACCCAGTAAGAGCTGTGGGGATCCATGGGGGAGCCACCTGGGGTGGGATCCTTTACAGGCTAAATTCATGGCTGTACCCCTTAGAAACACTTGAATCATCTACATACACGTCTACCCGCCTGTCAGTCTATTCATCTGTGCGCCCACCCCCCCAGCTTCTCTTGAGGACTTGTACACATTAGCTTTGTGTAGTGACTGAGTGAGTTCTGGCCCAGGCTCGTGGTTCAGGAAGGAGACAACAGGCATGATGGCTCAAGGCATGATGGGAAGTGATCAGCCACACATTTCCAGTGGGCCTTCACAGGAGCCTTGGTGTGGGAATCAGATAATGGCCCTTTGCTGAGTTTTGAAAAGTCAGTTAGAGCTTGACCGCACTGACACAGGGAGCTGAGGGGAGGCCCGCTATCGCGGTGCGAGGAGGGTGAAGACCAGCAAGAAAGGATAGAGCCTTTGCCGGCGATTGGCTGTTTTCTGGTGGAGAGTAACAGCCTGAAACAGGTGAAGCCACCTGGCATCAGGGAGGAGAAGGAAAGTGCTTGGGGCCCAGTGGCCCAAGATATGTCTGTACCAAGAGAGACAAATGACCTCTGAAACCCAAGCAAGAACCGGGAAGGATTCCAAGGCTATCTGAACACTCACCATCTTTCCCTATGATGCCTGGCAACCTTGTATCCATTCGTCCCTTGTAGATATGTCCATCAAGGCCCAAGATATCAACCTCATCGTGCTATAGAGGGATATGCGTGTCCGTTATCATTATAACATCCCGAGTCTCCTTCAGGGAGGCTTAGAGTACAAGACACTGTAGGCAAGCAGTGTTCAGGACCCTCCCTGGGAACTGAGGCAGGGGGCACTTGTCTGGAATCCTGGCTCTGGGAAGACTGAGTTAGCAGGCTTCCCACTGACTTCAAGGCCAGTCTGGGAGATAAAGCTAGTTACCAACCCAGCCACGACTATAAAAGGCAATGCCCCGTCTCATGAAAGCAAGGCCTCTGCTCAGAGTCTGGGCTGAGTGCAAGATGGAGGTGGGTAGAATAGTGTGCTGAGGCCCGTGGTAGAAGGCAATAGTGTGGTGTCTGGGAGATGGGTGGAAAGATGGCATTCTGCTCAGCAGAGAGCCTGGGGCTTGAATTGGGCAAGAAATGTACACCCTAGCTACTTTGGGAGGGTGAGGCAGAAAGATCCTGAGTTCGAGGCCTGCCTGAGCCACTTTGTTAGAAGACCCTGTCTCAGAAATAAAAAGTGAGCAGAGGTCACTCTGGGGTCAAGGGCTTGCCTAGCACTCTCTAGAACTGCAAGGAAGGGAGATGGGGCTGAGGGCTGAGGGCCAAGTGATGGGACTTCGGGGTTTTCTAGAGGGGCCCAGCAGGGCTATCCTCCCCCACGGCTCCCATCAGACCTTCATGGCAATCTGGATCTCCTCCAGTGGGGACAGGTGCTGCGGGCGGTTTCGGCGGTAAGGGTAGGTGAGGGTGTGGCTGCCCCCACAGCGACGGGGCACAGTTGAGTAGGTATAATCTGCGGTATCTACCCCCCTGGGATGCAGACACAGGGAGTCACTTTGAGTCACCAGGAGAGTTACCTGGGCCAGGCAGGTGCGTAAGCCTGAGGCCATACATATCATGCACCATGTCTATGCACCACTCTTAAACACAGACTTTCATATATGCACCCTTCATTCCAGTGCCACCCCTTCCCACCCTGGCAATGGAGATAGGCATTTGCTCTTATACCCTGGGCCAGCGGAAGCCAAACTTTGGCCAGCAGGGACCTGTGTATCCCTGGACATTTGCCCCCCCCCTACCGTTTGTAGCACGGGTGGCTAAGGCATTGGGCATGTAGCAGTTCTCGGATCATCTGGCTGCTGGCCTTCACCGAGCCTCCGAAGTGGATCTGCACCTTCTCGATGTCCATCAGCATCTTGGAGTGCATGCTGCGAAGGCGCCCCACGCTCCTCTCCATCTGTGACATATCACCTCGAGGGAAGCCACCCAGCTTCAAGCTGTGAGACCAGGGCAGAGGGACAGAGGTCAACCCAGGCAGGGTAAGACAGAGTTCTGGAGGCAGGTTTCTTCATACTTCCTTTTGCTCTGGGACCCTGTGTGAACTGGGTCCACACCCTGGGCCCTTGACTGAGACCTGAGGGTCACTGGGCATCTCGGCACCTCTAGAGGATCCATGAGGGATCAGACTTGCTGGGAGGTTTTTCCTCTAATTTTAAAGTCCTACCTCCCCCCCGCCCCCGCCCCGCAAACAAATGCTGAAAATGTAACAGAAGATTTAAACACAAAACAAAAACACAGTACTCCTAGGGTACGCTCTGGCACTGTCTCGGTCCCCCTCCCATGCCACCCCTGCTTCCCAGGGTCCCACTGTCCCGTACTTGCGGCTCTGCTGTCGGACCTGCTCTAGCTCAAATACAGTATAAGGCCGGATGGATCGGTGCCCTGGCATGCTGGGAACTATAGGGGTCATAGAGATGACTCTGGGCAGAGACAGAAGAAGGGGAGGGGAAGGTGTGAAAAACTCCACCAGCCCCCCACTGTTCTAAAGGACATTCCTAGCTGCTCAGTGTGGGCCCCTAGGAAGGTCAGGGACAGCAAGAGACCCAGGACAAGAGGTAAAGTGAGTAGGGTCAGGTAGACACACTCCTGGCCTTCTCCCTACCACCAGGTGATGTGGGTGAGGTATGGGCACTCACTGTCCGGTCACATGTGTCTCCAAGGGACGGTCACAGGACAAGCAGTGGAAATGAGCCAAGAGCTGCCTGTCAGGAATGGGATATAGCATAGCTGGTGAGATCCAGAGTTTGACCCCCTTGTGGGATGGGTCTGCTGGCGGCTCAGTCCACAAGGTGGCAGACCCGGCCCTACTTCCTGGACACTCTGACCTATTCCAAACCTTTATAGGCACACATCTTGAATCAACCATCCATCTCAGTACCATGTGTGTGCATCTGGTGCCCCCTGGTGGCCGTACATGGGATTTCCCTTGCCAGGTTCCTAAGGGGAACCTTTATACTCCAGAAATTTCAGCACAGCATAAGCCAACCCCAAGACCCTTGCACTTCCCTACTGCCTCCCTCCACCCTTATCTGGATCTGGCCCACTTTTGGGGAGTTGAGGATTTAGAGGCAGGGTTTCTCTGTGCAGCAGCCCTGGATATCCTGGAATTCACAAAGATCTGCCTGCCTCTGCTTCCCTAGTGCTGAGATTAAAGACATATGCCACCACACCCTGCTGAGATATTCAATTCTAAAATGCAGCCCCTCCACCTGATTGACAGTTCTGGGCAGAATAGGCCATCTGGGGATGCCCAGCTTGCCACCTATAGGTTCCCCACTTTCTTCCTGGCCTTACCTCCGCATGGCGGCTGCCTCGTCTGCCTGGTAGAGTGGAGAGCGCTCTTTGAGCTGCTGCCGCAGTGATTTCCAGCGATCCTCCAGCATCTGCTTCACTGGGTCCAGCTCCAGGCGGTCCAGCTGGGAGATGGGCACCAGGTGAGTGTAAGGCAGTTGGTAGATTGGGGAGGGGGGAGGGTTCTAGCCTTGGAGAAAGTGGTGGTGGAGAGCAGCCCAGCCTGTCCTGCATCTTCTCCCACCCTTACCTTGCTGTCCATCTCTGCCAGGAGCTTGTCCAGGAGTTTCTGCCAGTCCTGCTCCTGTCCACTCATCTTGGCCACCAGTTCCTGCATCATGTGGTTCAGCTGCTCTGTGGTGGCATCAAATTGGATCCGGCTCACTTTGGATGCCAGAGCGCTCTTGTCTGCTTTCTGTATGAGAGATTGGGGTAGGAGTGTTCCTCCAGGAGTCTGCTCATTGCTCCTGTTGGCTCCTGTGCTGTCTGGGGAGGAGACGGAGAGGCTCCTGGGGTCTGGTACTCACTACATCAATCTCCATCTCCAGGTGCTCTCGATCAGCCTTTTCCTTCTCCAGCCTCTCTATTCCCTGGTACAGCACCTGGGGACCCCCAGAACAGAGCAAACAAAGAGTCAGCCTGCAGTGCTGAGTGGCGGAGGGGGCAGGGTTGACAAGCCTCATGCCCACCCAGGACCCTGCGGCTGCTCACTTCAATGTCTTTCTGCTTCTGCCGATGGTCCTCGATAAGGTTACTGGTGGTGATGTTGAGTTTCTCACAGTCACCTTGGACTTGCAGGATGGCACTTTGCACATGTCCCAGAAGCTCCTCATCCTGTAGCAGTGACAAGGAGGATCTTAGGGGGCTGCTGGGCCACCCCATAAGCAGTCTTCTTTAGTCCCCATAAGCAGTAGAGCCGTCTCTAACCAAGTGTGGTCGTGCCAGCCTGTCATCCCAGCACTCAGGAAGCTGACTGAGATCGGAAGTTCAAGTATAGTCTGGGCTATGCGGTGAGACTCTAACAGACAAGGACAAAGCTTGATACATGTCCCCGAGGGTAGGTATTTGTGACTAAGACTGGTGACCTGACTTCTTTCCCAGGTCCTACATGATAGACAGAACTGTCGCCTGCAAGTTTTCTGCTGACTTCTGTGAGCATGCTGTGATATGTACATATGCATGAGCGCGCGCGTGCATGTGTGATAAACTCATAAATGTTAAACAACACAAAACCATCACCCAACACATATGCTCACTCCAAAGCCATCTGGCTTTCCCCAGCGGCCTTCGCTGCCACTGGATGTAGCCACCAATCCCCCACGTGTTCATGGACTGGCATCAGTGGCCTTTGGAATCAGCAGAGAGGTGACTGAGGCTCAGATGTGCTATGTTGCCACACGATCCCTGAGGAGCGAAGTGTAGGCAACAATCTGCACTACATCTGGATCCCTGAGTTCAAGAGCGGAAACTAGGATCTGGTGGTAACCCCCACCCCCACCCCCAGCAGCAAGTTTTCCCTTTAGGGGAAGTCTAGCAAGTGTTGGAAACACTGGCAATCAAGGGGGGCTATGGCCTGCAGCTGTGCCGGTGTCCCTGAGTCCCATAGTGGGCACTGTTCCACCCACTAAGGTAATCCTTCCCATACTCTGCTACCTGGAAAGCCAGTTCTGCTGCCTTCACTCTGTCCTGTGTAGGGACCAAGGCCTTATGTGAGATCTGGCTAAAGGGCTCCATCATGGGAGCCTGACCCACAACCTCTCACACTGGCTTCTGTGGGCCCCTGGAACACAGCTGGGAGGGAGCTGAGCAGAGACTTGCCTGGCTCTGCAGTTTGGCTTTCTTGGAGGGCCTGGAGGCAGCCAGGCTGCTGACCATGTCCTGCAGTTGCTCATAGCGCTGTACCAGCAGGCTGACTTGATGGCTCACATCCAGACTGCAGGCTGGACAGGTGGCTTCTGGGTCAATCTGACCGGGCACTAGGGCACTTGTGGACTTGTGCGGGGTTATGCTCATGGATAGCAGCGTGGAAGAGGAACTCAGCATGCTCTCGATGATGGTTCTGAGTTTGTCCAGCTGGGTGCAGGACAGACATGAAGGGGGCAGGAAGGTAGGTCAAGGCCACATCCAACCACTGCTGACAATGGCACATTCTGCCTCTCCCCTGACCTGACTCAGGACAGTCACTACCTCCTCAGCACCTCACAGAGGATGTTGCACACAGGAGACAGTTGAGCTCTACCCACGTAGGCAGCATGAATGACAGACAAAGTACCTGTGTTTGTGGGGGGTTCTCCAGCCAGACTATGGGTCCAGTTTAAGGACACAGCTTCTGCAGCTAAATCCTAAGAGAACGGTCTCATGGGCTCTCAGATGACATAATGATCTTTTAGCAGTGAACAGTGGGCTTTTAAAAACATGCCCTCTCTTACTCAGGATGTAAACTTTTAGCAGTAAAGGAATGTGAGAAGTTCAAATACAGATCTTTCGGGGTCTGAAGGTGCACATTCCTCCCAGGGAGAGCCATTCAGCTTGGCCTTCCTGTTTGCCTTTCTCCCCATGGTCTTAGTTTGACCACCAATGATTAGTCCTAGATGGCCAGCTGGATTCAAGAGCAACCAACCTAGACCTGCTAAGGATGCTGCCCAGTTCCATGAAGGAGCACCATCTCCTTCCTAGTGTGCAGTGACACCAAATAGATGCTGCAGAGCTTAGGGAAGGTGTTTGAGACTGTGGGAGAGACACACAAGTTGCTAGATGACATAATGGAAGGGAGGTATGCACAGCCAGGAGGGGGTGAAGGAAGGTCCACATGTGTATAAAGCCAGAAAGTCAGAGGGAACTGCCTGCCTCAGACCACCCTAGACTGGGGGTTAGCTCTCCAACCCTTTGCAGGCCAGCATGCGACATGTTACCATTTTGTTCTGGGCTCACACAGTAGGTAGGAGCTTGCTAAGGAAGAGTCCTGAGCTAAGGCAGAGCAGCAGATGGCTGCCAGGGTAGAAAAAGGCATACAATTCTCTCCCAGAGTCAATCCTCAGGAAAGTTGGCTTTCTCAGTGGTACCTTCAAGAATAAAAAGTGGATCTCTGTGAAATTAGCACTAGAAGGACATTTCAGAAAGAACAGCATAAGTGTATGGGAGAAAGGCAGGTGGCCAGAGCCTGGAAATGCAGGTGGTACAGAAGGTGGAACCTTCTAGAAAGGATGCTAGGGTACCATGAGCCCAGGTATGGAGTACTTGCTAGGAGCTTGGATTCCATCTCCACATTGCAGAGGAAAAGGGGGTGGTTCTTGATGTAGTCAATGTGGAGGGGCAGGTGACCCTAACCCTCTGAACTTCGGCCTGCCCTTACAAGACAATCAGCTTGGAGTCAGGGAGAAGCTTGGGAAAGGGGGAGGGTGGGGTGTAACACAGTGAAAACACTGTCTGGCCTGTAAGACAGTGAGTTTGATCTTTCTAGCACCATATGTGCACAGGCCTACAGGATGGCCAACAGGCACAGGAGAAGTTCTCAATATCACTAGCTACTGGGGAAATGCAATGTGAAGCACAGTAACACATCACACCCACCAGAATGCATGTAGCTTTTCAAAAGAGACAGAGACAGAGAGAGAGAGAGAGAGAGAGAGAGAGAGAGAGAGAGAGAGAGAGAGAGAGAGAGAAAAGAAGGGCTGGAGAGATGGCTCAGTAGCTAAGAGCACTGGCTGCTCTCCCAGAGGAATCGGGCTTGGTTCCCAGCACCCACTGGAAGTGATCTTTAACTCCAAGTTTCAGGAGGTCTGACACCTCCTTCTGGAGTCCACTGGCATCTGTACTCACATGTGCACATACCCACCACACACACACACACACACACACACACACAAACACAAATGGACCCACACATGCAAAATTAAAGATAAAACAAAAGAGAAAAGAATCTGTGTTGGTGAGGATGTAGAGAAACCACTGTCTTCATCTTGGGTTAGAGGGAGGATAGCCAAGACTACACAGAGAAACCCTGTATCAGAAAACTGGAAAGAAAAAAGTGGATGCTGGGGCTGGAGAGATGGCTCAGCGGTTAAGAGCACTGACTGCTCTTGCAGAGGACCTGGGTTCAGCTCTCACGTAATGGCTCACAACCATTTGTATACAACTCCAATTCTAGGGGATCTGATTTTTCTTCTAGACTCTGAGGGTACTGTATGCATGTGGCACACTTATATACATGAGAAGACTCAAAACATAAAAATAAATTTATAAAAATGAAAAATAAAAGGCTGGAGAGAGAAGGCTCAGTGACTGGAAGCCACCCGAACCTCCAGCTTCAGAAATCCAAAGCCTCTATTGTTCCCAAGCAGGACTCCCCTCCGCACACACATTTACTAAAGGGATGATAGAAATAGACAAGCCAGTGTGGGAAGGCAAGAGCTCTTTGGGCCTCAGCCTTGGACAAAGATAGGCGACTAAGGCATGCTGAGAGCCGAAGAGGTGGTATTCTCCCTGGAAAACAAGCCAATACCAAATGGTAAATGGTGAGCCCTAAACACACAAACAAGTAACACATAGACTAATGAGTGGGTTGTACTTTTTTTTTTTTTTTTTTTTATGTGCCTTGGTGTTTTGCCTGTATGAGGGTGTCAGGTCCCCTGGAACTAGAGTTATAGAGAGTTGTGAGCTGCTATATGGGTGCTGGGAATTGAACCCAGGAAGAGCAACCAGTGCTCTTAACCACTGTGTAGTCTCTCCAGCTCTGAGCAGGTTGTACTTTTATATTTCTGAAAATATACAGACGCACGCACACTCACACACACACACACACACACACACAACCTGAAAGAAAAAGAGGCTGGGAATTTGAAAGACAACAAGGGAAAGTGTGTGAGAGGCCTCGAAGGAAAAAAAGGAAAGGAGGAAATTACGTTATTATATTACAATCCCCCAAAATAATTAAAAATAATAAAATAGTTAAAAGGTGTGTTTTACGATAGTGAATTAAAGAAAACGCACACCAGGAAACAGGCAGTGAAGGAAGCTGTCTCAGCTCCTGCTCTGAGGTCCTTACCCTTGTGTGTGTGTGTGTGTGTGTGTAACCTCAGATTCAGCTTTGCTTGGGGATGGGGCTGAGCCTCAGCCAATACTGCAGTACTCTGAGACGTGCCCCCCAGAGGCTCTGAATTTAAACACTAGGCCCATAGTTTTTGCTTCCTTTATGCAGATGGAAATATAATCTGCTAGTTTCCTGCTCCAGCCGCCATACCTACCTTGCCTGTTACCAAGGCCTTTCTCACCATGATGGGCTCCAACCTTCTCTAAGTTTTTTTTTCTGGTCATGGTATTTTACCACAGCAACAGAAAAGTAATTCCACATATACCACCAAACAGGAGCTGGTCCCCAGCTGGTGAAGGCGAGGCTGCCTATCCTCTGTCCCTGACTCTGGGAGGGGCCCTGGGGCCTTGGCCACGGACTGCTCACCTGTTCCTGAAGGTAGAGGGAAGCTTCAGAGACTGAATTCTCCATGGCGGCCTTGCCTCGCTCTTGGCTCTCCCTCAGCTCAGACAGCTCCTTCTCAATGTCAGACACGGTGACTCTGCAATGTTCAAACAACAGTTGCTTCGGTCCCGGCCCAAAACCCTTCTTTGCTGGGTAGTGCAGGGGCCTGGCTATGAGAGGCACAGCAGGATAAAAACCCCAGGATCCTCTGTCTCAGGGACCCCGGGGTGGGATGCACCAACTTTGGGTTCCTCCCAGTTCTGGTGCCAGCTAGGAATGTAGGAGAACCTCTACAAAATCTTGAAAAAAATTAGGACAACCTGAAAGGTTGGTACAATTCATACAAGAGACAGTGGTCAGTACAGGGCCTGATCCAAGCCAGAGCACCAGCTGTGGAGACAAGGGTCACCTGAGGATGCCCAGCTGCAAGCTCAGATGACTAGGCTTCACGTCCTTCCCTCCAGAAACTCCACTATCCAGCAGCTTCTGTATCTTGTCCAGCTACAAGCACAAAGGAGGCTAAATGTCAGACCTGAGTGTCCACTCCCGAAGAAGATGGCCCTCAGGGTATTCTACCCTCTTCTATCTCACACAGAAAGCAGCCTCTTGCAATGGCTTCTACCTCTAGGGAGTCCCTAAAAGGCTGTCACATGTGAGGGGAACAAATGTGTAGTAACTGGGCCACCTATATTTTCAAGGCTCTGAGTAGCCATCTTCACAGCTGATATCAGGTTGTGTTTTCTATATGGCTAGATAATAAGAATGCACTGAGACCGCAGCACGGCAGGAGGGCCTGTGGGCACCCAGCCTAGCAGAGTCTGCTGAGTCTCTGACCCACCTTAGAATGCTAAGGAGGATGACCCCTCTCTTACTCACTTTGGCCTTGTCCTGTCGAACTTCCTTGGTCAAGGTCTTTAGGCTTTTCAGCTGATCCTGTAGATCCTGAGGGATGGTCTTTTTGACTGTGGAATATGGAACCGCCCATCAGGCTGTACGATTCCTATTGTTCTCCTGACCTGTTTCCAGTCCCTTGATAAGGAACTGATACCACCCCCACCCCAGACATCAAGTGGGAAGATTGCTTCTTTCCTTTTTTTTTCGGGTGACTGGCAAGGGGTAAGAGGATCCAGGAGAACCGTATTTGCCCAGAGTCTCACCCATGGCCCCTGCCATTTCTATCTAGCGCTGAGTTGTGACTGGGCAAATAGTAAGCTTCTGTCTCTACCTACCTCCAGGCTCTGCCCTCCCTTAGTACACCCCTTATCCCTGCTGCCCAAAGGCCTAAAAACCTGCCTCTCTGGAGTCTGCCCCAACCCTGCTTGCTGGCTTAGTCAAACACTTTGCAATCTCCTCATCAGGCCTTCCCGCACAGGCTGCGGTTATGAGTGGCATCAGGTCTGGGTCCAAGCATGTTCTGCTCAGAGGACAGAAGAATGGAGCTGAGGAAAGAGCCTGCTCCCCCTCCACAGCAAACGATACTCACCCATCATTGCGATTAAGTACTGGATTTTCTCCAAGTCAGTCTGGCCGGTGTGTTCATCATCCAAGTCCTTGAAATGATCCTTCAGCTCCACATAAAGGCCAATGAGCTCACCTATCAGGCGAAATGACTCCACCGCCATGGGGAAGCTTGGAGCCAGTTTCTCCAGTGACTCCTGCCGCTCACTGCGTATCTCACTTCCGGATGAGAGTCGGTGGAGATAGCTCAGGTCTCGAGTCCTGGAGTCAGTGGTATCTTGATCTGGGCCTCTTGGGGTAGCTAATTCAAATTGGACTGAAGCAGGTTTCCTGCTCGGATCCCAAATAACATGGCCAGATATGTCATCTGCATGTTCTGGGCCAGGATAATCCAGGACATTCTGTGTTTGATCGTACTGAACTGCATCTGGGATTGTCGGGCCTTCATGACCTGGAACTTGGTCTGGGCCCTGTTGGTCCGTGAGAGAAAGTACATCTTGCCCAGCTTGGTCTTGTACTTGTTCAGGTGTTATTATACGGTGCCGATATGAATCTGCAAAGCCACGAAGTTCAATGCTTGGGGCTATGAAGCCTAGCTGACTTGTAACAGATTGTCTGAGATCAAGTGAGTATGCACTGGGTTGAGAAAACCCAGTAAGGATAGCACCAGGTTGGATAGAACCAGGAGGATGTGCACCAAGTGGAGCCAAGCTAGGCATGTGCACACCAGGCTGAACCAAACCAAGAGGGCCTGCACCAGGCTGAACTATTCCTGGCTGCATCATACCAAGCCCAGCTGTTCCAGGCTGCAACAAACCAGGTTGATCTTCCCCAGGCTGCAACAAACCAGGTTGATCTGCCCCAGGCTGCAACAAACCAGGTTGATCTGCCCCAGGCTGATCTGCCCCAGGCTGCAGAGAGTCACGCTGATCTATGCCAGGCTGCAGAGAGCCACGCTGATCCATGCCAGGCTGCAGTGACTCATGCTGATCCAAGACAGGCTGCACCAGCCTAGGCTGAACTGCTCCAGGCTGTATCAACCTAGCCTGAACTACTCTGGGCTGTATTAAGGCACGCTGATCCATGCCAGGCTGTACCAGCCTAGCTTGAACTGCTCCAGGATGCACTAACCTAGCCTGAACTGCTCCAAGTTGCTGAATTGCACTAGGTTCCACAAAACCGTACTGATACATCCTAGGTTGAACCAAGCCATGATAGTCCATGCCAGGCTGCACCAAGCCACTCTGGTATACTCTAGGTTGTGCTAAGCCAGGTTGTACCATAGCACGCTGATCCATGCCAGGTTGTGCCAAAGCTTGCTGAGCCATGCCAGCTTGTGCCAAAGCTTGCTGAGCCATGCCAGCTTGTGCCAAAGCCTGCTGAGCCATGCCAGGTTGTGTCAAAGCCTGCTGAGCCATGCCAGCTTGTGCCAAAGCCTGCTGAGCCATGCCAGGTTGTACCAAAGCTTGCTGAGCCATGCCAGGTTGTGCCAAAGCTTGCTGAGCTATGC
>PVIH01012695.1:0-39466 GCA_004025045.1 Sigmodon hispidus | reverse complement strand
CTAAGCTACTCTCATCTGTACCAGGTTGTACTGAATCGCTATAATCCATTCCAGGTTGCATCCAATCAGGTCGATCTATGACAGGTTGCATCAAACCACGCCGATCTCCACCAGGTTGGAGTAAACCATGTTGTGTTACACCTGGCTGCACAAAACCATATTGATCTGCCCTTGGCTGAACCAAACCATATTGACCTATACCAGGTTGAACCAAGCCAAGTGAGTATGTCTGAGGCTGTGCCCAACCACTAGGAAATGCCCCAGGTTGCCCCAGGCCACGCTGATCTACACCTGGTCGCCCCATGCCAGCCTGAATGACCCCTGGTTGCCCCATGCCAGCCTGAATGGCCCCTGGTTGCACCAGGACAGCCTGAACAGCCCCTGGTTGCACAGGACCAGCTTGAACAGCCCCTGGTTGTACCAGGCCAGCCTGAATGGCCCCTGGTTGCACAGGGCCAGCCTGAACAGCCCCTGGTTGTACCAGGCCAGCCTGAACGGCCCCTGGTTGCCCTATGCCAGCCTGAACAGCCCCTGGTTGTACCAGGCCAGCCTGATCAATCCCTGGTTGCCCTATGCCAGGCTGAATGGCCCCTGGTTGCCCCATGCCAGCCTGAATGGCCCCTGGTTGTACCAGACCAGCCTGAATGGCCCCTGGTTGCACAGGGCCAGCCTGAACGACCCCTGGTTGTACCAGGCCAGCCTGAATGGCCCCTGGTTGTACCAGGCCAGCCTGAACGGCCCCTGGTTGCACAGGGCCAGCCTGAATGGCCCCTGGTTGTACCAGGCCAGCCTGAATGTCCCCTGGTTGCCCCATGCCAGCCTGAACATCCCCTGGTTGCCCCATGCCAGCCTGAACAGCCCCTGGTTGCACAGGGCCAGCCTGAACATCCCCTGGTTGTACCAGGCCAGCCTGAATGGCCCCTGGTTGCACAGGGCCAGCCTGAACAGCCCCTGGTTGTACCAGGCCAGCCTGAATGGCCCCTGGTTGCCCCATGCCAGGCTGAATAGCCTCTGGTTGCCCCATGCCAGGTTGAACAGCCCCTGGCTGCCCCATGCCAGGCTGAATGGCCCCTGGTTGTGCCATATGGAGCTGACCTACACCAGGCTGCACAAAACTCCAATCTGCACCAGGCTGAACAAAACCACGCTGATCCATTCCAGGCTGTACCGAACCATCCTGAATTGTACCAAGTTGCATCAGCCTAGGTAAATATGCATCTGGCTGTACCAGCCCACGCTGAACTGCACCTGGTTGTAACAATCCTTGGCGATCCATTCCAAATTGTACCAAACCATGTTGATCTACACTAGGTTGTACCAAACCAGGCAGAAATGCACCAGGCTGTACCCAGCCATACTGATCTGTGCTCGGTTGAACCCAAACAGGATGACCTGTGCCAGGTTGTACTAAACCTTGTTGACCTGCACCAATCTGTGCCAAACCAGGTGGATGTACAACAGGCTGAATCAAGCTAGGCTGGCCTGCATCAGGAGGTACCAAATATTGGTCTGTGCCAGTCTGTACCAAACCATCCCAATCTGTGCTAGGTTGTGTCAAACCGTGTTGATCTGCCCCTGGCCGTACTGAACTTTGCCAGCTTGCCTCAGGCTGTGCCAGACTCCGCCGGTCTGCTATAAGGGGTGCTGAACTACGCCGGTCTGCAACAGATAGCACCACCAAACTCTGCCGATCTGCCTTAATAGGTTCTGAACTACGCCTATCTGCACCAGGCCTCACCAAAGCACGAGGATCTACCCCAGGCTGCAAAACACCACGCTGATCTACTCTGGGGGGCACAATACCACGCCGATCTACTCTGGGGGGCACAACACCACGCTGATCTACCCCAGGGGGCACAACACCACTCTGATCTACCCCAGGGGGCACAACACCACGCTGATCTACCCCGGGGGGCACAACACCACGCTGATCTACCCCGGGGGGCACAACACCACGCTGATCTACCCCGGGGGGCACAACACCACGCTGATCTACCCCGGGGGGCACAACACCACGCTGATCTACCCCGGGGGGCACAACACCACGCTGATCTATACCAGGTTGTATGAAGCCTGGTACTCCTAAGCTGGGCTGTCCAAAACCTTGTTGGTCTGCACTAACTTGCATCAAACCAGGTGACACTATGCCATATTGATCTGGAAGAGATGGCAGGAATACACGCTGATCTATACCAGGCATTACCAACCCCTGCTGATCCACACCAGGGGGTATCAGTCCTTGTTGACCTGTGCCTAAAATTACAAATCCATGTTGATCTATGCCAACTGGTATCAATCCTTGCCTATCCATGTCCCATGGTCCCAGACCACTGTCGTACATGACAGGCTGTTCTATGCCATGTTGGTCTGTTCTAGGAAGCATCATGCTTTGCTGATATGTGCTGAATGGAATTGTAGCAAGCTGAGCTGTGCTAGGTTTTTCCGGTCCTTGTTGACCCCTGTCAGGTACCGATGGTGGCAGCATACCACTTTGATCCATTCCAAGAGGTACCAATCCCTGGTCATCCATTTCTGGTGGTAATACACCAAGCTGACCTGTAGTGAGGGGTATCACAGCATGAGAATAAGGACCAGGATATAGTAATGCAGTTTGATCCATGCCAACTGGCCTTGGGTAGACTTGACCCTGACTAATGGGCATCCCACCATGCTGGTCTCTGGCTGGGGGTAAGTCCTGTTGAGTTGGGCCAGGCCGTTCATCTCTTCTCGGATGTGTTAGGGTTCCAGGCTCCCTACTTCTCTGGCGATCTGATTCTGATGTGATCTGGGATGGCTCTCGGAACCCAGTGCTAGATCTGCTCACATCTCTGCCGCTGATCCTTTCAGGAGGGTGCTCTATACGACTGCTTAGGATCTGTTCTGGTCGGCCAATGGAGCCCAGAGACTGGTCAGCAAGTGAGGCCTTGGGAAAGATTCCACTAGGAAAGTCACTTGATATTAACGATGTCATCTTGCGCCTCCCAGATGTTGCTGCTGATGAATCTGAGCTCTGGGTAAAGAGGAAGAGGGAAATTGAGAACAACCAATAAGAAGCTGGGAAAGCTAAAAGGCCAGCTATCTTGGGTATTTGACTAGGATGATTTAAGACCTTTACAGAAAGAAACCCTGTGTGACTGTACGTGTAGTGTATTTATGTGTTGTATTTGTGTGTTGTGTTTGTATATCTGAGTGTGTGTGTGTGTGTGTGTGTGTTTGTGTGATGCTGGGGATTAAACCTGGGCCATGGACATGTTAGGCAGGTCCTATACCACTACACCATATTCCAAGCCCTTTGTTTTACTCTTTATATTGAGGCACCGTTTCCTTAAATCATCTAGCTGGCCTTGAACTCACTCTGTAGTCTAAGTGAGCCTCCAACTTCTCATCCTCCAGCCTATGTGCCACCATGCCCTGTTTATCAGTGCCAGGATGAGTGATCCCAGCATTTTCTTGTACATGCTCAGCAAATATTATGCCAACCAAGCTACAGCCCCAGCCCCTGCTTTATTTTTTTAAAGACAACCCCCAGGTTGGTCTTGAATTTACAACCTTCTTTCCATACTTTCTGGGAGTAAACATCTCAGTTTCCCTCTTACAAAGATCTTTATGGTAATGTCTTATCTGCAAGATCCAAGGGGCTCCCCTTCACCAGACCTACAAAGTCCCTTTTGCCATTAAAAGGTAACAATGGAGGTTTTTAGGAATGAGGATGTAGACATTCTTGGGGGCTGTCAACTCATTACAGAAACTAAAGACACATTCTGTGAAATCCTAGAAAAGTGGACATAGCAGCTATGGAAATTGTGGAAAAATGGAGTCCAAGACAAGGTGGCGCTGTTTTTACTAAGGGCATCAGATGAGACCCATGTCTTTCTGAGTATACCTAATGGGTGAACAGAACAGAGTCCTAGGAAAAAGGAAGCTTGATTCAGAATATATTCACTGGTGAGATGGCTCAGTGGGTAAAAAAGTTTGCCACCAAGCCTGAGCTGAGTTCGACCCCTGGGACCCACACTGGAAGAAGGGAGAGTGACCTCTTTAAGGCTGCCCTCTGACTTCCATACAGGCACCCTGGAATGCCCACAGCCATACACATGCACACACACACAGCATTAGTTAAAGGATATGAAAGTATATAAATTGTAACCCCAACTACAACCGTTTAAAGAACCCAGTGTCTCTAAGAATCTCAAAATGTATATTGCAAGATTTTGAGGCAGTTGGTATGAGAATAGCTCCTGATCAGAAGTCTGAAGGGAGAACCTACAGCCTGGGCAGCCGACACTTGCCCGCTGCCTCATCTTGGTCTTCCTCCAGCTTTACCTTTAAGGTTCTAGGAAGATGTGGGATTTGGATGCCTTAAGCTTATGAGAATAGACAGCAGTGTTGACACACACCTTTAATCCCAGCACTCAGAACGCAGAGGCAGGAGATCTCTGAGTTTGAGGCCAGCCTGGTCCACAGAGCAAGTTCTAGGACGGCCAGGGCTACATAGAGAAACCCTGTGTCAAAAACACCCCCTCCCCCCCAAAAAGATGAGTAGGAACAATACTGTTTACTATCTGCCTCCTGTGTGAATGGTTGTGTGTGCATGTTCGCAGAGGCCAGAGATGTCAATGTGTGTCTCAGTCCTTCTCCTCACTCTTTTTGAGGCAGGGTCTCACCCAGAACTGTGAGCTCACCAATTCAGCATGGCTGGCTGGGCTAGCACGCCCATGGATCCTCTCACATCTCCTTCTCAGAACTTGGATTACAGACACACACCTCTGTGCCTGGCTTTACAGGGATGCTGGGGACTGTAATCAGGTCTTTATGCTGATGGACTCTTCCCAGCCTGTCCTGGATTTTTCTCTTCTTTCTGGTTCTCAATATCGACCAGCAAAACAAAACTTTTGTCTTTTACTTAACCTTAGCCTGCCAGGCACCAAAGCTCAGTGTTTTATAGGCTTTTGTTTGCTTGTTTTGTTTTTGTTTTTTGAGACAGTTTCTCTGTGTAGCAGCTCTGGCTGTCTTGAAATGTGCTCTGTAGACTAGGCTGGCTCAAACTCCCAGAGATCTGCCTGCCTCTGTCTCCTAAGTGCTGGGGTTAAAAGCATACACCTCCACCAACTGTATCTTAGGCATTTATAAATTAACATTTTTATTATTTAGTTAGTTATGTTTGAGACAGGATCTCACTATGTAGTCATGGCTGCCCTAAAACTCTTGATGTGGACCAATGTCTACAAAGGTCATGTGAAAATAACTAGGGTTGCCAATCATGTGGTGATCATGTATGTGCACCATCTCAGGATGGACAGGCACATTAGCAGGGGCCTCTTTCTAGATCACTAGTTAGTTATAGTTCTGGTCACTCTGGTCCATAAGTGCTAAGAAATGGATGCTTTTTAGGATGGGCTGTTGAGGAAAAGCTACAGAAGCCAAGAAAACCATTGTTGGGCATCATTTTCTACCCAGAGCACTGGCAGAGCTCCACAACAAGGGCATTGGCATACAGTCCTGGGGGAGGAGGCTTAAAGAATAGGAAACTTCTGTTGCTGTTTGGACTCTAATCTGGGCAACATACAATAACAATAGGCAGACAGAGCATAAAGGAGTGCTTCCCAAACCCAGGAATTTATCTGGTTCACTCATGTCAATGGGTGGTGATGTTTTACATGTGCTCACTCTAACAAAGCTTGTCTGAGGGTCAGAGGGCAGGCAGAGCCAGTCACCAGTTAACCATAGAGGCCAGGCAGTGGTGGCTCACACCTTTAATCCCAGCACTAGGGAGGTGGAGAACAGGAACATAAGGTGGATGGAGATAGGATCTCAACCCATTCAGTCTGAGGATTCTTAGAAACAGGCTCTCAACCCTTTTTCTGCTAAGGAGTTGATGAGGTGAGAGGTGGGTGTGTGGCTGGCTCCTTTGTCCCTCTGATCTTTCAGCATTTACCTTGATATTTGGCTCCAGCTTTCTATTAAGACCAATTAGGATTCTAGATACATCAATGTCATCCTGGGAAACTATTTTAAATATCCAAAATGTAGAATGTACAAAATAAATTATGAAACCCCAAGTGCCACTGCCCAGGACCCCTGTGTTTTTACCCCTCTTGATGTCTTCCAGCCATCACTGATTGCTTGTTCCAGCTCTTCCCAGGTGACCATGGTGAGTTCTTCAGTACCTGGAGCAAGATTCAGCCTCCGACTTAATTGATCCTGCCAGTAACAGTGCAAGACACAGACACACACGTGTAAGTGTGAGTGCACATATGTATTCACCTTGCAGATCTGACCCACAGGGTTGAGTGGGTGCTACCAAGAGCCCCAGCCCCAGGAAGATTCACTGGCCTTCAGTGACCATCCAGAAGTACAGAATTGGCTGGATGGTTTGTCTCATGTCAACCTTAAGTAGAGCCCTGAACAGAGATGGCAAAAACTCACCCCTCTATCTGTCTGGAAATGGTGCTGCTTAAGAGTGGAGCGCCTGTACCCCCATCCCCAAAAGACACAGATACTGGTAGTGGGGGTAGGAGTTGGGACTATCCCTAGAGAGAAGCCAGGTTGAAGAGAAGCCCTCTACCCCTCAGGATGGACTCTTCCCAGCCTGTCCTGGATTTTTCTCTTCTTTCTGGTTCTCAATATCGACCAGCAAAACAAAACTTTTGTCTTTTACTTAACCTTAGCCTGCCAGGCACCAAAGCTCAGTGTTTTATAGGCTTTTGTTTGCTTGTTTTGTTTTTAAAATAGTTATTTAAATAGATATTTAAAATAGTTTCCCAGGATGACATTGATGTATCTAGAATCCTAATTGGTCTTAATAGAAAGCTCAGGGCCCCTTCCCCAGGGCTTGACCATATTACCAGATATTCCTCTCGGTCTTTGACTATCTTCTCAAGTTCATTAACACGCTGAAGGAGTTCCTGGAAACAGCGTTTGGAAATGAACCATCACTCAGCCCTCCAGTGTGCATACATACGCACATATTCCCATGCACATGCACGCGCACACACTCACACACACTCACACTGCGTTGATGCCAAATGGGATGAGTGTGGCTCTTAGTGAAGGGTTTCCTTCTTTCTACCTAGTTTTACCTGTAGGGTAAAGCCAGGTTTGCAGTTCTTTTCCTGCTCAATGGAAAGGGGGTAGTAGGTTGCCCTGGGCGACGGTAGTGATAGCCTACTGTGTGCCCGGTCAGTGTTCGTGTGAGGGCAAGACTGCTGGCCCTCCTTGGCTTTACCTCACACCAACCTCTACCAAAGCTTCTAGCCTTATAGTACAAGGTCCACTGGCCTCTCCAAAATCAAGTATCAGGTCCTTCAGCATCCTGCCAGTCTGAGCCATGGGAGACGAAAAACCCTCAAGGGTTTCGACAAGTGATTAGTACTGGTTCATTACAACTTGTTCTGACTCTAGGATCTAAGACTAGAATTCCAAACAGATTTTTCAAACTCAAAAATTTAGAAAAACTTGGGCATGGTGTAGCAGGCTTGTTATCCCAGTCCTTGGGAAGTGGTTAAAAGGGTCAGGAGGTCAAGGTCAGCCTTGGCTATATAGTTAGTTAAGTTCAAGGTGCCAGGACTACCAGAAGACGCTGGTTTGTATGTCTTTAATCCTAGCAGGTGGATCTTAAGGTCAACTTGGTCTATAGCGAGAACTCCAGGACAGCCAGGGCTACACAGAGAAGCCCTTTCTTAAAATAATTTCCACATTCCACCCCCCAAAAAACCCCAGAAAAAATGAGGCTTACTTCTCAGAGCAAAGACAAGAAGTGCAAGTGTCCCCAGGCTGGGGTAAAAGCTAAGAGACCCCCCTCCCAGGCCGTGGCCTCCTTTGGCCATCTGGCATCCATTTCTTTATGGGCCCTCTCCATTCTTCCTGATGATCCCCTCCTTCATCATGACCTGCAACCCCATGACCCAATCTGTCTTAGAAGATGGGCTTGCCTATGTTCAACTGGGGATGATTTGCCTTCTGTCTCCTAATGCTCACAGAACAGTGTACATGAGGAACCTCTGGGACAGACTTCTCCCTCAGGAAAATCCAAGGCAAGGTCAAAGTGTCCCCAGGATGCTGTAGCTTGCATCTGTAACTATGAGACATTGTCATCTGACTTTCTCCCGCAACCCCAGATTGATCCTTGGGTCCCAATATACACTACCTAATTTCTTTATTCTCTCTTCTAGGGAGTGGAGGCGTGTCTAAGTAAGTGAAGTCCTGAATAAATGTGTTCTGTTGACAGAGCCTCAGAACCATGGAGGAATGGCATGGGAATGGTATTCCCAGGCCCCATCAGGCTCAGGGGCAATGGCAAAGCCTTTTTTCTGCTCCGTGTGTTGATATTGTGTGTGCAGAAACAACAACAAAATCCCACCACAGCACTGCTCCTCCGTGAGTATTTACGGACCAAAGGCTGCTGTGCTGCAGACTGCCCCAACTGAGATTGGTTAAACTTGCCTCTGTGTTTAACTCTCTCTCCTTTAGCTGAGCTTTGGGGCGTGATTCCTCCTTCTGAGAGCCTGGACCACTCATTCCCAGCTTTCTCTCCCACCCCTCCAATTTCCATCTTCTTCTTCGGTGTATATGTGTTCCTGTGCTGCCCCCTGTAGGCTGGAGGTTAAGCAAAGGCCCAGCACTCCTCCACTCTCCAGGCCTAAAATTTACTGTAGTAGCTGACAGGCCTGGCAATCCTCAATTCTCAGCCTCCCAAGTGCTCCTGGGATTAAAGGTGGTAACCACCATTCCCTGCTTACTCTTCATTAATTTTTTATGGTTTGAATAAGAATGCCCTTATAGGTTCATATAGTTAATTGTTTCTGGAGTGGCACTGTTTGAGAAGGATTAGGGGGTGTGGCCTTGTTGGAGGAAGTCCGTCACTAAGAGTGGGCCTTGAGGTCAAGCCAGGCCCAGTGTCTCTTACTCTCCTGCTGCCTGTGGATATGACTGTAGAGCTCTCCTGCATCATATCCTGCCTATTTTCTACCATGCACCCTACCCTGACAATGAGCTGAACCTCTGAAACTGAAAGCAAGCCCCAATTAAGTGCTTTCTTTTATAAGCAACAGAACACTAACTTTCACACAGGTCTCACTAAGTATCCCTGGAACTTGCTCTGTACACCAGGCTAGCCTCAAGCTCATGGAGATTCACCTACCTCTGCCTCTGCCTCCCAAGTGCTGGGATTAAAGGAACCACTCCAACAGGATATTTTCTCTCTCTCTCTCTCTCTCTCTCTGTGTGTGTGTGTGTGTGTGTGTGTGTGTGTGTGTGTGTGTGTGTGTTTTGAGACAGGATTTCTCTGTGTACCCTTGGATGCCCTAGAACTCACTCTGTAGACCAGACCAGCCTTGAACTCACAAAGATCCCCCTGCCTCTGTCTCTTGAGTGTTGGAATTAAAAGTGTTCACTATCACTACCCAGTTTATTTTTTTAAAATAGGGAATTATGTTCCTTTTTTAAAATTACTTTTTTAAATGTTCTTTGGTGTTTCACCTGCATGTATGTCTGTGTGTCGACAGAATCCCTGGAACTGGAGCTATAGATGGTTGTCAGCTCTCATGTGGGTTCTGGGAATTGAACTCAGGTCCTTTGGAAGAACATCCAGGCTCTTAAGTGCTGAGCCATCTCTCCAGCTCTCATAGTCTCTATTTTTAAGGAGAATTCACTTTATGAGCATTCTGTTATGTCAGCTACCCTCTAGGTCAACTCTAAATTAGATTTTATAAGTATCTTGATAGGTTTTATTTTTATTTTATGTGCATTGGTGTTTTGCCTGCATGTATGTCTATGTGAGGGTGCCAGATTTTCTGGAACTGAAGTTACAGACAGTTGTGAGCTCTCATGTGGATGCTGGGAATTGAACTCAGGTCCTCTAGAAGAGCAGCCAGTGCCCTTAACTGCTGAGCCATCTCTCCAGCCCCCTGCATAGTTTTTTTTTAATATTCTTTATTTCTATGTTATGTGCATGGATGTCTGTGTAAGGGTGCTAGAGCCACTGGAACCGGGGTTACAGACAGTTGTGAGCTGTCATGTGGGTGCTGGGGATTGAACCCCAATCCTCTGGAAGAACAGTCAATGCTTTTAAACCTCTGAACCATCTTTCCAGCCCCTCTTGATAGGTTAGTAGTGGCCCTAGGAAGCAAGGATGGGCTGCAGAGATGGCTCAGTGAGGCTGCTCTTGGAAAGGATTGAGGTATTGTCGTTGTCCTCTGTACCGCCCGTCATGGTGGCTCACAATATCTGCAATTTCAGTTCCAGGGATGCAACACTCTCTTCTGTAGCCCTCAGTCACTGCCTGTATGTGGGTGCACACACACAAGCAAAACACTCATACACAATAAAATAAAATACATCATAAAAAGAAAATGTGCCAGGCCTTTAATCTCAGCACTCTAGAGGCAGAGGCAGGTGGATCTCTGTGAGTTTGAGGGCAGCCTGGTCTATAGGCAAGTTCCAGGATAGCCAGGGCTACACAGAGAAACCCTGCCTCAAAATAAAGGAAGGGAGGGGAGGAGGGAGGGAGGAAGAAAGGAAGGAAAAAGGAAGGAGGGGAATTGTGGCAAAGGACCACCCCACTTTGTGAGGTGGGGTTCCTAGGATGTCCCTACCTGGGCATTCAGTTCGGGGAACTCTTGCATCTTCCGGTGGGCTTCTTTCAGGGCTTTCATATCTTCTACAAGGTCTTGGAGCACATTTGTGGGCTGTAAGGTAGAGTAAGATCTGTGTGAAGTCCACCCGGTCCCCTTTCCAGCTTAGGGACTGAAGGGTAGCCTGCAGGAGCAGATGCTCTGCAGAGTCAGTGTACCCACCTTGGCTGGGACGATATCTTTCTGTGTCTTTGAGAGTCTTGCTTGTGTCAGCTGGGGGGGCATCTCAACTGTGGGCTCCGACTTCTCCAGTATCTCTACGGATTCGTAGGTTCTGGTAGAGGCCTTTGTTGGAGATATCTGTGGGGATATCTGTAAGGATATGTGTGGGGACATAGGTGGAGGTGGGGCCAGCAGAGTCACCTCCTCTTCCGACTTGGGGAAATCCTGGTAGATGTCAGGGGCAGTAGAGATGTGCTCTACGTGTGTGGCGATGCCCTGCATTTTGTTGTCCATATTCTTAAGCTGCTTGCTGAGGTCCAGTACCTGGGTGCCCAGGTCTTTCACCTGGCTCTCTAGCGTCTGCGGAGACAATGACAGTCTGGGCAGACTCCTGCGTTTCTCTTTGCTGGTTGTCACATGTGGGGAGCTGAAGGAACTTCGGATCTCATCAGCTGTGCGGCCGGGCTCAGCCGACTGGTGGTGGAAGTCGATAAGTATCTCTTGGAGATTGAGGCTCTTGAGCATGGCCACTATTAGCGTGTGCAGGGCCGTAAAGTTCACCGCTCCCACCTCTGGAGTGCCGATTGCCAGGTCGGCCAGCTCCCGGAGGGTGACCCTGTCAGTAACTAATGAAGGTGGCATCGTGTGCTCTGTTGGGATCCACGGGAGCCTCAGGGAGGAAGGGCGACCAGCCGCCCCTCGCTCCTTGTAAGTCTATGGGGCCACCAGGGCTCTCAGCAGGTTGCCCTGATTGCCGTTTTGCGGCCTCCAGGCTGGAGCCCTGGGCTCCGCTCTCCTCGCCCGCCCGGCTCTCGGCCAGTGGACGTTTGGAACGAGGGTGCACGGTTTGCAGCCGCCACCGCGTTGCTGAGGCGCGGGACAGCAGAGATTCTAAGAACGTGCGCTGGGGCCAGCCCTTAAGGCAACCAGGGGCGGCTTTGGCCACACCCCAAGGTGCCTCCAAATTTTCAGTAATGCTCCCAACGAAAGGATAATGGGGCTGGGCCAACAGTATCTAGGTCAGTTTGGGAGGACCAGCTGCGGTGTCCTTCTGTGGGTCCACCAGACTCCAGCCCCTCAGATCCACTAGCTCTTGTAGGCCACGGGGCACATAATGACTTAATGGACATCACGGCAACACGCACTTAGGTAGGCTGATCTAAGGGATATAGTAGTGCCTGTGGGGTGTGTGTGTGTAGGGGGGAGGTCTCTTTGCCTCAAGGGGAAGTTTCTAGATAATTTTTGTTTTGTTTTTTATTCTTTTTTATTATGAATAAAGTCATATTTTTTATCCATGTACCTCCTTATAATTTTTGTTTATTTAAGAAGTGAGCAAGGCTGTCCTAATCTTATTTATCTCAAAACAGGACTCTGGGGTTCTCAATGTTCTTTCAAAAACACAGAAACAGAAATAACAGGCAGTCAAGCTCAGGAAAGGAAACCCTATTGTGGCTGCAAATCTAGATTTGCAGTTTAGTCTGATCCGGGCACCATTTTTACTGGGGAATTCTCACTATTCTAATTACATCAGCTAGCAGCAGCAGGCCAAAGGCCAATTTTCTAATTCTCTGGACATTTCTCAGACTTTAGAATAGTGGTTCTCCACATGTGGGTCGCAACCCCTTGAGCTGTATATCAGGTATTATGATTTACTTCTATTACATTCATAACAATAGCAAAACTACAGTTATGGAGTAGTAATAAGAAAAATTTTATGGTTAGGGGTCACCACAATATGAAGAACTGTATTAAACGGTTGTAATATCAGGAAGGTTGAGAACTGCTGCCACAGTGCGGGTACCATCCCTGTGTAGGTGGCTTTAGAGTGTTTGCTTATTTTTTATTATTTATTTATTTATTTTGAGACAGGGTTTCTCTGTAGACAGAGAACTTTGCCCTAGAACTCACTCTATAAACCAGGCTGGCCTTGAACTCAAGAGATCTGCCTGCCTCTGCCTCCTGATCAGATGCTGGGATTCAAGACATGAGATACCACCAACCAGGCTTAGGCTTGTTTACTTTTTGAATAAAGATTTACAATGACTGTTATGTCTGGTGCTGACAGAAGCCAGAGAGGGCCCCAGATTCCCTAGAACTAGTTACAGATAACTACCATACTGTAGTTGAAAGTTTCTGTCCCACCAGAAACTCAAATACCCAGCTGCTGCTTCCCAGATAATTGACTTGAAGGCTTATTATAGTAACTGCTGGGCCAATAGCTCAAACATATTACTAACTAGCTCTTACACTTAAATTAACACATAATTCTTATCTATGTTTAGCCACATGGCTTAGTACCTTCGTGTGGATATTTGCTAGGTATTTAATAAATCCTGGGATATCAGAGAGATCATACAGTCAAATCCTAGGCAGACAGGTCAGGAAATTCTTGATCCTTGAATACAAGGATAAACAGCTGAGAGTCAATCACACACACACCTTTAATCCCAGCACAGGGAAAGCCAGGGAGTAGGATCAACACCCTTAATCCCATAACTCCAGAGACAGAACTTCTTCTGTTTCTATGAGTTTAAGGCTACACGCCTTTAATCCTAATCTGGGTGGGATAGGGTATATAAGAGCTGTAGAAACCAGGCATAAACAGAAGTGACAGGCAGAAGTGACCAGGAGCAAGGCTGAAGAAGTTGCAAGACAGCTGGGTGAGAATTGACTGTGGTGCTTCCTCTCTCTGATATTTCAGCCTTTCCCCAATATTTGGCTCTCAGTCTTCTTTTCTTACAAACCAAATTCATGCTACTACACATTTGCTCAGTCCAGCATTCTCATCTTGCTACCTCTGCATCTGGCTGGCATCTGCTTCTCTGCCTTTCCTCTTCCCAGAATGTTCCTAGTCTGGTCACCCCACCTATACTTCTTGCCTGGCTTCTGACTAATCAGCATTTTATTAAACCAAAATGAAGGGCTAGCTCAGCAGTTAAGAGCACTGGCTGTTCTTCCAGAGGACCTGGGTTCAAGTCTTGGCACCCATATGGCAGCTCACAACTATCTGTAACTCCAGTTCCAAGGGGTCTGACACTTTCACACCAATGTACATAAAATAAAGTTAAATAGGGGCTGGAGATATGGCTCAGAGGTTAGAAGCACCCGCTGTTCTTCCAGAGGACCTGAGTTCAATTCCCAGCAACCACATGGTGGCTCACAACCATCTATAATGAGATCTGGCGCTCTCTTCTGGTACACAGGCATAGTGGAGGCAGAATGTTGTATACATAATAAATAAATCTTTTAAAAAGATAAATAAAGTTAAATAAATTATAAAAACAAAACAAAACCAATATGAGTGACAAATCTTTTACAGTGTACAAGGAAATTTTTTCTTTTTAAAAAAAGAATCCCAAATCTAGTCTCTTTTGTTTAGCTACTATCCATAACAACTTGTAAACAACATTCTAAACAAAGACAAATATACATAGTCTATTTTTGGGGAATGTGGACATGATTCTCTAGAGTACTTCCTGCTGATTGGGGGTGCTGGTAATCTTATGAAGACTGCCAAAAAACTTAGGATTATGGACAAGTACTGAAGAGTAGTCTGTGAGGCTGGATCATCTCAGCCAGCAGTCTTGAAGTTGTTCTGGATACAGAATTCAGATAAAACTGCAACAGAGGCACTCTGAAACATTAAATCATCTGGGCCATCTGTTCCTATCAGAGATTTTTCAGGGAGTCTTCCTTGATCAAACCCGGTTTTTCTTAACCACAGCCTATCATTTTCTGTGGAAACAAAAGCATAACTTCTCAAAAGTAACATATCTTTTAAAAATTTTATTAATTTATTTTATGTGCATTGGTGTTTTGTCATAGGTGTTAGATCCCTTGGAACTGGAATGAGACAGTTGTGACCCACCATGTGGGTGCTGGGAACTGAACCTGGGTCCTCTGGAAGAGCAGTCAGTGCTCTTAAGCACTGAGTCAACTCTCCATCCCCAAAAGTAACATATCTTTTGACTTAAAATTTGAACTCAAGGCATTTTCAAAATATATAGGTTGGATTAACCCAGCAGCATTTATAGTTAAATGTCTCTTAGCAACTGTTGCTTCTTCCTCAGTAGTCAAAAAACTCAAAGACAACACAATAACATACAGTATCTAAACCCTCTGTGTATTTTTCACCTTTATATGGCTTTTTCTTTTTTCTATTTATTTTTAAGGACTTTGTCTCAAGACAAGGTTTCTCTGTGTTACCTACCATCATGGCTGTCTTGGCACTCACTCTGCCTGATTTAAGAATTTTCTTTATTTTTTTTTCTTTTCTTTCCTAAGCCTCCATATATATTTTTAACACACTGTAAACTGTTTAGAGGGTTTTTTCCATATAAACCTGTCTTTGCTGTATATCTCTTATCTTTTCCTGATGTGGAATCATTCTTTTCTTTCTTTTTTTTTAAAAAACACTTTTATTTATTTATTTGCCTTGGTGTTTGCCTGGAACTGGAACTACAGACAGTTGTTAGCTGCCATGTGGGTGCTGGGAATCGAACCCGGGTCCTCTGGAAGAGCAGATGGTGCTCTTAACCGATAAGTCATCTCTCCAGCCCCGTGGAATCATTCTTAAATAAAGGAACTGTCTTGGCCTATGGTAGGCATCTTAGAAGTATGTGTGGGGGGGGGCGGAATTGAAGCATAACTAGGGGAAGGAAGAAGGATGCAGTCAAACAGAGACATCATTTAGCCACCCAAGAATCAACATGTAAAAGTAACACATAGATAAGCTATGGGCCACAAGACAAGACAGATGAATGGAAATGGTTGAATTAAGATGCAAGAGCTAGGGGCTGGAGAGATGGCTCAGCGGTTAAGAGCACTGACTGTTCTTCCAGAGGTCCTGAGTTTGATTCCCAGCATCCACATGGCAGCTAACAACTGTCTGTAATTCCAAGATCTGACACCTTTACACAGTTATACATGCAAACAAAACACCAATTCACATAAAATAAAAATAAATATTAAAAAATATGCAAGAGCTAGCTAGCAATATGCCTGAGTCATAGGCCAAACAGCATGAAATTAATATAAGCCTTTGTGTGATTATTTGAGGTTAAGAGAGGGTCTAAACCTCTGAACCTCTGGCCAGATAGACCAGAAACCTTATTCTACATTCTACATTTTCCTGCTCATATAAACCTTTAATCTGCTAAATAACATAGGCAGGATTAAAGGCTTGACTATGGCAGCTGGCTCCACCCAGCTCTTTGGGCTGTGAGAGCTTAGCTTCATGGCAGAGGTACTGGCAGGAGTCACCTTTACCACCACAACTCTGAGAAATTTTAGGGTCCACACTGCCACCAGGTAGAACACCACCACCTGCAGCTCATAAACCTCATTTAAGTGTCTGGCAGCAGGGACTCTTAAAAGAACCTTGGGGATTTTGCCACTAACACTGAGTCAGGAAGACTCTCTTAAAGGAGCTGTGCTTCTGCTTGCCACCAGCAAACAGAGTCCACCCTAGAAAATGCTACTACTGGGAGCTGGGGAGACGGTTTAGTGGATATGAGCACTGGCTACTCTTCCAGAGGACCCTGGTGCAAATCTCAGCACCCATGTGGCAGCTCACAACTGTCTGTAACTCTAGTCCCAGGGGCTTGGCATCTTTACACAGACAGACATGCAGGCAAAACACATCAATGTACATAAAAATTTTTAAAAAATAAAATAAAATAAAGGGCTGGAGACATGGCTCAGAGGTTAAGAGCACTGGCTGCTTTCCTGGAGGTCCTGAGTTCAATTCCTAGCACCCACATGGCAGTTCATAACCATCTGCAATGAGATCTGGTGCCCTCTTCTGGCATGTAGGCATACAAGCCAGCAGAAAACTATATGGTTAATAAATAAATAAATCTTTTTTAAAAAATAAAATAAAATGCTACTACCAAGAAGCTGTGCTTAACTCTGTTCTTTTGTGTCTAGAGTCTCTCCTTCTTTTTAAAATTTTTTTTTTTTTTTTTTTTTTAAACCTTTATTTGCCTTGGTGTTTGCCTGGAACTGGAACTACAGACAGTTGTTAGCTGCCATGTGGATGCTGGGAATCGAACCCGGGTCCTCTGGAAGAGCAGAAGGTGCTCTTAACCGCTGAGCCATCTCTCCAGCCCCCTTTTTAAAATTTTATTTGATGTGCATTAGCGTTTTTGCCATGGGTGTTGGGTCCCCTAGAACTGAAGTTAGACAGTTGTGAGCTGCCGTGTGTGTGTGCTGAGAATTGAACTTGGGTCCTTTGGAAGAACAGCTGTGCTCTAAACCACTGAGCCATCTCTCCAGCCCCTAGGGTCTCTTTTTAAGCTTTCTCAGGCTTTATGTGGATGTACATGCATTATTGGAGCACCATTTATAGTCAGATGGGGAATATGAATAGGATAAAAATGTAGATTATTGAATCTACTCTGAAAAAGAAGAAAGTATAAATATGATAGGATAAAAGGATAGACAATTGAATCTGCTCTTAGAAAGCAACTACTAGTTTTAAATATTTTACAGTGGATTGAATTTTTTTTATTTTTTTATTTTTTATTTTTTTTATGGAGTCTTTTCTTTTTTTTGTTTTTTTTTGGATTTTTTTTATATTGTATATAAATTGTGGAAATTGATACAAAGTTGAAATTAATTTTGTACTGTACATATATTTTTATTCTTGTTCAAGGTATTGCACTGTGGTGATATATTATATATTTAATAAAAATAAGCTGGAATATCATAGGATAGAGCCACCCACAGTGCCAAGTCATGAAGGTCAGGGAGTGGTGACCTACACCTTTTAACCCATCACTCAGGAGGCAGACATTCTTTGGATCTCTGTGAGTTTAAAGCCAAACAGAGCCAGATGGTGGTGGCATTCATCTTTCATCCTAGCACTAGGAAAGATGATCCAGGAATTAAAATAGCTATGTAAGGAAAGAAAGATAAGCAGGAGGTGGAAGAAGCCTTTCCTTTTGCCTCCACCCAGTTAGTCTGAGGACTTGTGCAGATATGACCTACCCTGTTTACCTTGAGAAGTTGGCTGGGTAAAAATTGGCTGTGGTTTGTTCCCTGTCTTTCTAATATTTCAGCTTTTACCCAGTATCTGGCTCCAGTTTTATTATAATAATAAATAAAATTTGAGCTATATCTGGCACTCAAGTTTTGGGGAATGAATTAGAAAAAAAGCCAGAGCTACACATGGCTGGAGTCAGTACCCAGCTGGCTAGGTCTTTCATACAGAGTTAGCTTCTAGTCAGATCTGTCTTTTAGGCAGTTACTGTCACTGTGTTTTTTTTCTCCACAATCCCCTGGGTAAGTTTTTTAAACAATGATTTCCCTCTTGCAGTGGGTTGTCTTTTTTTCCTGAACCCCATCATTGGGCTGCTACCACACCAGGTAGTTGCCTCACTTAACAGCCATCTGAATTGTTATTGACAGCAAATTTGGTAAGTCCATTGGGATTTCTTAAAAGAGAGAGTTAGTTTCAGACAGGGAGTCTTTTTTCCTACATTAAAAAACAGGAAACATTAACATGGAAGGAATTTGATCTTTGTTTGATGTTACTCTAAATGGTTTGAAAGTGGAATCATTAACAGAGAGGATAGTTAATGTAGATAGGATTATCATAATGTCTATTATCAATATTATTTGTTTGATTATTTCTGGATTTTTTTAAAAGATTTATTTATTTATTATGTATACAGTGGTCTGCCTGCACATATGCCCGCAGGCCAGAAGAGGGCACCAGACCTTATTACAGATGGTTGTGAACCACCATGTGGTTACTGGGAATTGAACTCAGGACCTCTGGAAGAGCAGCCACTGCTCTTAACCACTGAGCCATCTCTCCAGCCCTGATTATTTCTGTTTTATCATTTTAAAAAAATTAGTTAATATGAATGACAAGCTAAAAGTCTTGGAAGAGCTTGGTAAAACAATCACAGATATATTCAGACCCAGACAGATGAATTTAAAGAAGAACCAATCTAATCATTGCCTTATAAAGTTACAAAGAAACAGCCTGAGGCTATCAAAACAGCCAACCTTAATATATACAGTAACCTTACAAGAATTGCCAAATGATAGAAACCATGCAAGAGCTGAATGGACTCCTCCCGTGCAAATGTTAGATTTAAGGAAATTCATCACATAGGGCATGCGTTCACCATTTGTAAAGTAAATGCTAAATTTCTGGTCAACTTGTAATAGAATTATCCCTAAAGACTGGACAGATATGGCTACAGCAGTTTTAGGAGCTGGGCCTCAGTTACACTGGAGGACCTGGTGGGAAGATGAACATTGAGGTAGAGATAGAAGTCTTCACCGTGGACCTGAAGCCACAAATGGAAGGGCTAGAAACACAAGAATGAGAGCAAGACAAAGGTTCTGATCAAGCTCTGAAACTTACTATCTGGCCAGCAGTTAAATAGAAACTCAAAGGGGCAAGGAGGGGGGTGAGTGCACATAGACACATAGGGTGGGAGATTTCACAGTCAAAAGATGTTCTGCTAAAACAGGATGTGTTACTACAGAAATATATTTATCAGTTGCCTAACCGGAAAGGAATCACCTGTTCTCTGGGAGTCTGACCAGAATAGAGTCATCTGTTGCCTGGGAAGAGACTTAACTCATAATAAAAAGAAATCTAAGTGCCACGGAGCTACTCTGAGCCCCCAGTACCAGCCAGCAGGGGGTTCTTCACCAATGTCTAGTCCACCGAATCTCTTGACTCTGTCCCAGGAGACGACTGTCCAGGAGTGTCCACAGTGTGGACCACCCACTCAGGCACCTGCTTAGGGTTGTCTGTGTCCTGTGGAAAAACACAAACAGACCCTCTCCCCCACACCAGAACTGGGTCTGGTCCATGCTAAGTGTCATCTGCTAGATTTTTTTCCATTTGATCTGAGGTAAGGCCATGTTGCTGGGCCTCCAGAATGTCTATCAGAAAAAATTTAAAATATAAAAAATGAAGAATTAATAGTCCTTGGGCATGGCAGCATACTCTCCCTTCTTAGTTTTAAAAAGACAAGCTTTAAGAGTGCAATGGGAGTGCTCCACAATAGCCAGACCCTGAGGAGTATAAGGAATCTCAGTCTTAGGGAAATGACAAAATCAGCACAAAAAACTTTTATCTGTTTTCATTTCTTTTGGAATTGTCATAAGCAATGGCTTTTAACATCCTTAGCCTTTTATGCCTGTCATGAATACACCATGCCACTCAGGAACCTGCTAGGCAGCCTGGGGCCTCGCCTTCATTCCTATGCTGAGAACTGCCCAGGCCTCTCCCGTGTCTATGCAACTTAAAGGAAAGGCTCTCAAGGAAGGAAGGCTTCATTAGTTAGCATAAGGTGTAAAAACTTTATGTGGTGAATGGTAGATGTCTGTAAGCTTAGTTTAAATCCTTTTTGAATTACATTTAACACAGCCAAGCAATAAGAGTGCAACTTTAACAGGGCAGCATTTGTAGAGGGTTTTATATAAGGAATTCAAACTAAACCACATTCATGGTACACTAGTAAAATTCTAAAGAAAAGGTAAGAGAGACATGGTAGAACATTCCTGCTGTCCTGGCTATACCAGGAGCTAAGGCCAGAGGACAGCCTTTTTAGAAAATATTGGCAGTTTCTCAAAATATAAAAAGCATAAACTACCACATGACTGCAATCTCACTCCTTGAAATCTAGCCAAAAATATGTACTCACTTATTATAAATTCATAAATGAAGTGTAATATATAGTTTATCCAATAACATTCAGAAATAATAAAGAAGAAAATATTAACACATGTTACAATACCCGAACCTCAAAACATTATGCTGGGGAAAGAAGCCAGATGTAATGAAAGTTTCTCTGTGTAGCCTTGGCTACAGAGATTGGTCTGTCTCTGTCTCCCAAGTGCTGAGAGACATCTGAATTCTTGAGCAAAACCTCTCATGCTCTTTGAGACTTCGTTTTTAATTTTGTTAATAAGCAAATACTGCTTTATTACTACCTGCATACTCTTTTAAGGGTTAACCCGAAAGACACCACCAGCATTTCACCTGTTCCTGAACATGAAACATTGACCACATAGGAGCCACCTGACTCCACGGGGAAGCAGATGTGATTAACCAGAAGCTAGTGCAAGAGAACAGATGACAAATGGTTAAAGGCTGTTCAGCCCATATGGTGTCCTTACTTCACACAAAACACAGAACTGAATTAGCATTTATCTTTCTCTAAACAGGTTCAGCGCCACCTAGAAAATGCCTACACTACAATTTACTTTTCCTACAAGACCAACTGTTCTAACTGACCAGACCTGTCCTCTCAGCACACAGATGGTCACCTGCTTCCTTCCTATGGAGACTAGAGCCAAACAAGTGACAGGAACATAGCAAATGTTTACTTGGGTCATTTCTAGAGGGAATATACTTCTAATGATATCGCTTCTAATCCTTAAAACTGAATTATTTTTTAATTCAACAATTAGCTTAAGAACATAGCAGGAAGATGAAAGCATCCACAACCTAAGTTTACATTCTATTCTATTAAATAAAAATAAACTCACAAGCCAAGTGTTGATTCAAGTACTAAAGCACGCTTGCTTCTATCAAAAGAAGGTCCTTTTTCTTTTCTTTTTTTAAATTTATTATGTATACAACATTAAGCCTCCATGCCAGAAGAGAGCACCAGATCTCATTCTAGATGGTTGGGAGCCACCATGCTGGTGCTGGGAATTGAACTCAGGTCCTCTGGAAGAACAGCCAAGTGCTCTTAACTGTTGAACCATCTCTCCAGCCCCCAAGGTCTTTTTCCTTAACCCTAGTTCCTCGTGTTTTGAGGAACTCCTTAAGTCCCATTAAGAAAAATGCTTGTCGGGGACTGGAGAGATGGCTCAGGGGTTAAGAGCATCGTCTGCTCTTTCAGAGGACCCGGGTTCGATTCCCAGCACCCACATGGCAGCTCACAACTGTCTAGTTCCAGTTCCAGGCAAACACCAAGGCAAATAAATAAATAAAGTTGAAAAAAAAAAAAAAAAAAAGAAAAATGCTTGTCCCCTGCTAAGTCACTTACTTACTTTGCATCTTTGCCAGAACCTGTCGCCATGGTCGGACGTTTCTGTGCTGTCACGCACTCACAATGAAGGAGGTCATGGCAGTCCAAGGGCAGACAGAAACCTAAATAAGCCTAGCCTGAAGGCCTGAATTCATGGTGTACCTTAAAACAATGCGCACATTAGCCCTTGGCTCCTGGCACTAGAGACATTGAAATCTCCCAAGACCAACATCTTGGGGAGGGATATAATGCTAATGTAGAAAGGCAATCTTTATATGATGACCACGACCTGGATTTATGGGTAATAAGCAGCCTTAGATGTTTAGGATAGAATGGAAGAAGTAGGAAAGAAAATTGAAGCCTTTACAAAAGTGACCCAAGGGCAAAAAAAAAAAAAAAAACTTACAGAATTCTTTCAAAAATTGACTACAGTAGTAAATAGAATTGTATCAGATTCAGAAGCTAGATGAATAATAACTGAATCTCTGTATTTGAAAATGCTAACTTGCAATACAAAAGGATAATTAGCCCATTAAAGGCAAGATCAGCACCCTTGGAGGATTGGATCCAGGATACCATTAATATGGAATCATAACTATGATGATAATTGGGGAGAGGTTATTTCTAAAAGTTTAAAGAAAATTTAAAAAAAAGCTACTACTGTGGAAAGCAGGGTCACCTAAAAGGGGACTGCAAATAAGGCATTTCCATAAACAATGTTTTTGCTAAGAATAATCCCAACAGAATGGAGTGTGCAGAAGGTATGCCAAAGGGAGGCATTGGACCAATGAGTGCTGATCAACAAGGGGCAGACAAGGTCATATTTGTGCCTCGAGGGAATGCCCTGAGAGGACTTTTCAAGCCCCTTGTATCAAATCTCCAGTTCAATCTTTTTTTTTTTTTTTTTTTAAACTTTATTTATTATTTATTTGCCTTGGTGTTTGCCTGGAACTGGAACTACAGACAGTTGTTAGCTGCCATGTGGGTGCTGGGAATCGAACCCGGGTCCTCTGGAAGAGCAGACGGTGCTCTTAACCGCTGAGCCATCTCTCCAGCCCCTCCAGTTCAATCTTATACTGTCATGGAAAAAACACCTTCCCAGAGCAATTTAAAAACCTAAAGCCTATTCTACAAAAAAAAAAAAAAAAAAAAAAAAAAAAAAAAAAAAAATTTTTAAAAAAAAAAAAAAAAAAAAAAAAAAAAAAAAAAAAAAAAAAAAAAAAAAAAAAAAAAAAAAAAAAATCATACTTCTCTGAACAATAGAACAGCTGTAGAAAGGAGAACAAAAAATTCAGAAAAAAAGCATAAAGCAAATATTTTGGTAAACTTCTATAAATGAACAAATATAAAAATTAAAAATATGAATGAATAATGTTGTCATTGAAGATCTGGTAGACACATGTGTGGATGTAACAATAATTTCATTAGAATCTTGGCATCCAAATTGGCTCCTTTAGGAGGTAAATATTCAATTTTGGGGAATAGGAATTTAATTTAGGGTAAAACAGAGTATGAGATGGCTTGAATGTATAGGGCCAGAAGGGCAGAGAAGAAAATTAAAGCCATATGTGGCTAATATTGCTATGAATTTATAGAGATGAGATTTATTACAACAATGAAATAGTAAGATTAACATTCCTTCAATCTCAGAAGTGAACCATAAACTAACTAAATTCTCTGGGGAGAATTATTAGAAGATATTATAAGAAACAGTAACCAACCATTCAGGTTGTATGAAAACAAGGCACAACAGCTGCTGATCTTTCAAAGGCACCAACAGCTCTACCTTTAAAATGGTTAACACATGAGCCTATATGAGTTCAGCAGTGGCCTTTAACAAAAGAGAAGTTGCAAGTCTTCGAACAGCTGGTACAGTAGCAGTTAAATGCTCAGCATATTGAAGAATCAACCAGCCCTTGAAATTCTCCTGCATTTGTTATCAAAAAGAAATCTGGAAAGTGGAGAATGGGTAACAGATTTAAGAGCAGTTAATAAAGTGATTCAGCCAATGGGCTTTCTACAGTCTGAAATTTCTTTGCCTTTTCTGTTACCTAAAGATTAGCCTGTCATAGTTATTGACTTAAAAGACTGTTTCTTCACTATACCTCTACAAGAATAGGACAAGGAAAAATTTGCCTTTACAATGACCACTTACAATAATTCTCGGCCTATAAAGAGATCTTGATAGAGGGTTCTTTCACAGGGAATGTTAAATAGCCCCACTCTGTGGCAATATTTAGTACAACAACCATTAGAAGTGAGATGTAAGCAATTCTCACAATCTATCATTTGCAACTACATAAAATATTTTATTGGCTGATTCAAATATAGATACTTTAGAAAGAATGTTTGAAGAAGTGAAAAAAATTTGCCTGCTTGGGGATTACAAATTGTTCCTCAAAAACACATAAAGAGGAGATTGTATTGATTATTTAAGATATTAAATAGGTCAACAAAAACTTAGACCCCAAAAGGTGCAAACCAGGAGAGATAGATTGTGAACTTTTAATGATTTCCAAAGATTGCTAGGAGACATTTTCAATATACAGCCCACTATTGGGAGAAAAAAACATGAAGTGAATAATTTGTTCAAATCTTAGATGGTGACAAGGACTTAAAAAGTTCAAGAGAATTGTCACCTGAAGCTGAGAGAGAATTGGCTTTGGTGGGAAAGAAATTACAGGATGCACATGTGGATTATGTGGATCCAGACCTTAGTTGCATCTGGTTATTTTACCCTCTAAGCATTCTCCTACAGGAATTTTAATGCAAAGGGAAAATGTTATATTGGAGCAAATATTTATACCATATAAAGGGTAAGAAATTAAAGACATGTGGAAAATTTTTTGATTTAAGTTTTAAAGGAAAATTAAGACTCTGTCAGTTAACAGGAATTGTTGAACTTTTAACTAATGAAGAAATTGATCAATTATGGGCAGAAAGTGAACCTTGGCAAAGAGCTTGCAGTAATTTTTTTTTTTTTTTTGGAGAGATTAACAACAAATATCCCCAAAGCAAAAGAATCTAATTTATATAGGTAACTATCTGGATTCTTCCTCATGTTGTATTGAGAACACCAACTTCTGGAGCCCCTACATTTTATACTGATGTGAATAAATCAGAAAAGATAGGTTACAAATCAGAAAATGTAAGTAAGGTGGCTCAAAGCCCTTTTAATTCTGTCCAAAAGTCAGAAGTATATGCTATCATGACGGCATTAGTGGATTTTACAGAATCTCTTAACATAGTTACTGACTCTCAGTATGGAGAAAGAGTTGTTTTACACATTGAAACTGCTGATTTTTTCCCTGATAAGTCAGAACTAACTTTATTATTTAATCTGTTATAAGAAATTATAAGGAATAGGAAACATCCCTTCTTTATAACACACATGATCCCATATGGGTCTGCCAGGTCCTCTAGCACAAGGTAATGATGAAACTGATAAATTATTAATAGGAACTGTGCTAGAGGCCTCAGAGTTTCATACAAAACATCATGTCAATAACAAAGGTTTTAAAAAGTATTTATTACTTGGCAACAAGCCAAAGAAATTGTAAAAAGATGTCCTACCTGTTTCTTCTATAACCAGAGTCCATCACCAGCAGGAAGTAATCCTAAAGGTATACATAGAAATAAAATTTGGCAGATGTATGTGTTTTATTTTACAGAATTTGGAAAATTAAAATATGTACTCTATACAATAGATGCATTTCCAGGATTTCAATGGAGAATTACTTTGAGTTTGGAAAAGGCTGTAATCACACATTTGCTAGAAGTTATGGCCATCATGGGAATACCTGTACAAATTAAGACTGACAATGCTCCAGCATATGTTTCTAGTAAAATGGAAGTTTTTTGCTTATTATAATATAAAGCATATTACAGGAATACCGCACAATCCTACAGGGCAAGCAGTCATAGAAAGATTAAATCAAACCTTAAAGAATATGCTAAAGAAACAGAAAGAGGTAACAAAGACCTCCATAAATAGACTACATAATGATTTATTCTGGGACTATGCTCTTGTACATTGTAAATATGTGTCACTCCTATTGTTTGAATTAAATGCTGATTGGTCAGAAGGCACACAGGAAGTATGGGTGGGACTAACAGACTAAGAAACTCTGTAAAGAGGAAGAGGAGACATGAATGCTGTTCTGCCAAAAGAAAGGTACCAGTCCACATGACTAAAGATAAGAATCCTGAGTTAAAGCGTAAGAGTCAGCAATTAATATGTCTGAGCCATAGGCCAAACAGTTTGTAATTAACTGTGTATGGGTGTCAGATCTTGGAATTACAGTTGTGAGCTGCCATGTGGTTGCTGGGAATTGAACTCAGATCCTTTGGAAGAACAGTCAGTGCTCTCAACCGCTGAGCCAGCTCTCCAGCCCTTATTTTTTTTTTTTTTTTAAGATTTATTTATTTATTATGTATACAGTATACAGAGGAGGGTACTAGATGTCATCATAGATGATTGTGAGCCACCATGTGGTTGCTGGGAATTGAACTCAGGACCTCTGGAAGAACAGTCAGTGCTCTTAACCTCTGAGCCATCTCTCCAGTCCCAATAGTTTTTTTATAACAACTTTTTTTGATAAAAAGGGGACATGTGATATATTGTATATTTAATAACATTTGACTGAAAATCAGAGGACAAAGCCAAGCCACAGTGTTCTGCACAGTGTACAGTGTTCTGCCTGCATGAACCAGAAGAGAGCACCAGATCCCATTACAGATGGTTGTGGGCCTGGGAATTGAACTCAGGACCTCTGCAAGAACAGCCAGTGCTCTTAATCTCTGAGCTATTACTTCTGCCCCCAGTGACCCACACTTTTAATCCCAGCACTTGGGATCCCATCACTAGTGAGGCAGAGATCTGTCTGGATCTCTGAGAATTCAAGGCTAAACAGAGGGGTGGTGGTGCACACCTTTAATCCCAACATTTGGGATCCCATGTCTATGATCCCAGGAGTGTCTAGGTGAGAAATTGCTGTGGCTTGTTCTTCTGTCTCTCTGATCTTTCAGTTTTTCTCCAATGTTTGGCTCCAGGCTTTTATTATAGGACCAAGTAGAATTCATGTGATACCATACAGGTACTAGGAACCCACACCAGTCTTGAGAAGCAAGTAAGTGTTCCTACCTGCAGAGCTGTCTCCAGTTCCCTTCAAGGTCAATCTCTGCAAAAGGTTAGCAGCCAGTTCTGACACTGATGAAGCAGTCAGCTCCCTTGGTCTTCAGGGGTCCAACTTTCACACCCCTGAGGCTTAGCATCTTTGACTTTTCTGCTGCTGAACATCAAACATGAGGGCTAGCACATGCTAGGCAAGTACTCACCAGCCTGTAGCATATCCTTGTCAAACACATTAGGAATCACAAAAACCAACAGGCAGGTGGCATTTTCTAACCCAGGAACTGTCTGTTATACTAGTGCTACATACATCTTAAAATATGTTCTTGAAAGAAGGGGGAAATGAAAATCTTAGCTGTAATTTTAGAATTGAGAAAGACCTGAGTTTTCATCCCTAATTTCATATGTACTGATCAGAGTAAATCCTCTGTGTTCCACAGGAGCCATCCACCTGAACACAGGGTGTCATGTGGCAGTGATGGGACCCATGTCCTCATGCTTTGGAGGCAAGCACTGTACAGTTAACTCCCTAGCCCACAACTGCAGACACATCTAGCAGGGATTAGTTATCTGTCTACCTTGAGTAGTTAGGAGTGAGCCTCGTGGAATGTCTTTAATCCCAGCACTTGGGAGGCAGAGTCAGGTAGAGTTCGAGGCCAATCAGGGCTACAGAGAGAAATCCTATCTAGAAAAACAAACAAAAAGCCCATGAAGCTGTGCATTAAAAGCCATGGACGTTCACAGGCCAGTCATCCAGCCTAGACAAAGGGCAAGCATCTGGTACATCCAGCAAAACACTACACACACACACACACACACACACACACACTCTCTCTCTCTCTCTCTCTCTGTTTTTTCTTTCTTCTGTCTACTAGGTCACAGTTCTTCCTCTACCACCAAGTTAATTACCTTAATGGCTGAGTTCTTTGCTTAATTTTGCATTTGTGGATCATTAACAGAAGGTAACTTGTTTGTGTGCTTGAAAAGACCAGTGTGCACAAAGTCCTAATTGTGGGTTGGGAACCTTCCTCATCATTAAGGGATAAAACAGGGGAGGAAACTCTTCCTTGTAGTACAAATAAAAGCCTCCTTCCTGTCTAGCAGAGCCCATAAACAAATCCACTTCCTTTCCTGAGCTGGCCCTTCTCTCTATGCATCCTGGCTCTGAACTGCAGCAGGCTGAAAGATACAAAGAGTTCTGCTGTGTTTGCAGAAGGTCTCCAGACAAAGTGTAGACGGAATGGTGATGAATGCAACCAACAGCATTGCTCATTCCCCTTTTTAGGTGCTGGAGACATGGTGCGGTGATAGAGCACTTGCTTAGCATAAGGGAGGTCCTCAGTTCAGTCTCTAGAACAGACACAGATTGCTCTGTATTTAGGAAAGGGATGGAGCCTGAGAGAGCTGTATCTGTGGTTCATTCCAGCTGTGGACCCTGACCACCCTGTATTGTACTCAGTTTCCTGCATAGCACAGACAGGGTTTGTCACAACCTAAGGGGGAGCAGGGAACCCCACTGTGGACAAAACACTAGAGAGACAAGAAACTTTTATTTGCAATTTCTGAGCAACACAGTTGCTGAGGGACAGGGTGCTGCTGATTGGCTCAGCGAGAGCAGAGACGCTTCACTGTTCAATGGTAGTAGGCACAGGGGTTTCTGAAAGAAAAGTGATTCTCTGTAGACTTGTCAGAACCTTGTCCAGGGAGAGGACACCAGCATAAAACAGTGCCAGGGACACTCAGCTTTCCCAGAGCAGATACTACTGAACAATCAGCTATGGAGACTGCCTTTGGCTTCTCTGCTTCTTCAGTAAGGAGCAGGGCTGATGATGGAAGACAGTGAGGACCATGTCATGCAACCACTAACTGTCTTCTTGTCTAATTTAGTGCTGCCTCCTCACCAGCCTTGTAGAAACTTCCCAACCACAGCCTACTTCCAGGCTGACACACTGCTGTGTAGGTCCAGGACCGAGTTAGTCATCTACTGTGATGTTCCGAAAGAGGTAAGCCATGGACTCGCCATTGTGAATTCTCCGAATTGCCTCAGAAAGAATCAAGCTGATGTCCACAGTCTTTATCTTGGGACACTGCAGTTTCTGTAGCTCGTGGGGGACAGTGTTGGTCACCACCACCTAGTCAGGAAGCAATGGAGAGAGAGGACACCATTACTCATGTGTGTCAGGGAGTAGCTAAAGAGAAAAGCTTATCTAACTTTCATTTAATGCCCTCAGCTCAAGCTCCAAAATAGTTTTTGCTCCAGAGGGGTTTCTTTAGTGATGCTAGGGTGAACACTTCACACATAGCAGGCGAGTGCTCTCCACTGAGCTATAGCCCAATCTTGGGTTTTGAGGAAGGGTCTTGATATGTAACCTAGATAGGAGCTCAACGATAATTCATCTGTCAAGTGCTGGAATTACAAGCATAAAATCATATCTGGGCACTGGCTCAGAATCTAAGCCCTAAGAATGTCTGGCACCATTCAAAACTTAACTATCTATCATGAGGGAGGATTTCAAGTATTAAGTGTGACTTTACTGTCCACATGAAGATCTAACAAACCTTTATATAAATCCCAATTCCCATATGTACATCTACCTGAGCAAGGATGCTAGCAAACAGCCCTGTTAGCCAGACATGGAGGCAACTTAACACCAAGTCACTTTATTATTTCCAGAAACTACACTGGAAACCTGGACTCAAACGGAATGTTCTAAGCCTCTTTAAACAGACAGACCTCATCAATGGAGGATTCCTCAATCAGACGCGGTGCTTCAGCAGACAGGATGCCGTGTGTGGCCATGACATAGATCTTGTAGGCACCTCTCTCTTTCAGGATCTCTGCAGCAGCTACAAAACTCTCCACATCGTCAATAATGTCATCCTGCAAGGAGAGGCAGTCTCAACCACTCTCTAGCCGAGCTGAGAAAGACACAGCTCTCTGTTGCATGTGGTTTCAGCACCATTAGAACACATGCCTGAGCCAAGATCTGAGCATCCTGGGACCGTAGTAAAGGCACCTCTTTGGGGTAAGTGTCAGCAGAAGTAGTGAGGCTCCTGGTCCCCAGGTATGTGTGACAGGCAGCTCCACGCTGTCAGGACGACTGTCAGGGCAGCTTCCCCCCTCCAACCCCTGACTCACTCCATAGGGCCAGCATGCTGACTACTTAGTTCCAAGAGAGGGTGAATGAAAGGAAGAGAGAAATAAAGAGACTGCTGACGTGTGACTTTCTAAATCTAGGGAGAGCAGCCAGCAAGCCAATGCAAAGCTAGGCTGCGCTGGGACATCTGTTCCCACTGGTGACAACTGGAAAAGCTCTGAAATGTCATGATCAAGTGAGCTGGTCCGAGGGGACCCAGAACCCCTCAGATGAGGTCATGGTGCTGGCTTTTCCTGTGGGAGGTCTAGTTTGCTGGCTCTCTGTTAATGTCTACTCATTTACTTTCTGAAGAGACTGAGTAAGGAAGAACTGGTGCGTGCACCGACTAGGCCAGTGTCACCCCATCCCATGCACGAATGACCATGATGTCCCCATACCACTATGATTGCAATGCGTCCTCCGACATCTCCGACCACTGTTATTGGTGGCTTCTCTTTGGCCATCATCACTAGCAAAACAAATCACAAAAGCCAGTTAGTTGGGTAAATGGAGTCACAACCTGGGGGAAAGCTATAGCAGACTACACCACCTGACACACAGGTCCTTTCCTTGACTGACTAGAGAATCACAGCTGGTTGGAACAACACTGCTCACAGAAACAAGAGGCAAGACAGAAGAGTAATTATAAATTTTTCTATTAGCTACAGAAAATAAAAATAAAAGGTGGGAGCCGGAGGGAGAGAAGTTACTTTTGTGGAGGACTTAGATTCTGTTCCCAGCATCCACATCATGGTTTTACAACCACCCAGTTTCAGGAGGTCCTAGTCCCTCTTCTGACCTCTGCAAGCACCAGGCATGCACGTGATACATATACAGACAAAAACACTCATGCAAGAGGGCTGGAGAGAAGGCTCAGCAGTTAAGAGCACTGACTATTCTTCCGGAGGACCTAAGTTCAATACCCAGCATCCACATGGCAGCTAACAACTGTCTGTAATTCCAAGATCTGACACCCTTACACAGTTATACATGCAGGCAAAACACCAATTCACATAAAATAAAAATACATATTTTTTAAAAAATAAAAAAATGCATGCATATAAAATTTAAAAATAAAATTAGAAAATGTAAATTTGGTATTTTATTTTATATAGCATACTTAAAACTGTAGCATAGAAACCCATAATCAGGGGGCTGGAGAGATGGCTTAGTGGTTAAGAGCACTGGCTGTTCTTCCAGAGGTCCTGAGTTCAATTCCCAGCAACCACACAGTGGCTCACAACCATCTATGATGACATCTGGTACCCTCTTCTGTATACTGTATACATAATAAATAAATAAACCTAGAGAGAAAGAAGGAAAGAAAGAAAGAAAGAGAGAAAGAAAGAAAGAAGGAAATATAGACAAGCTGTTCTACTGAAACCCAATCAAGGGGTGGGGTGACTAGTCTCACTGTCTAAGAACCTGACCTGGATGGACACTGAAGCCTTAGTATTAGATGTCTACTCAACACATTTCCCCAGAAACCAGGAACTTCAGGACAGACCCAGCAGATCATTCTTTCATTAACTCTGAAGCAGAGGCTTTGTAGTTCACCATAAAACCTGCCTTTGAAGAGGTCACACCAAATGGAAGCCTACCCTCAAATGCAGCTGGGAGAACTCAGTGACAGATGTTGGCCCAGCACACTTTAAGTCTTGGGTTCCATTTCAAGTACTAGAAACCAACTGTCACATGCCCCACACTGGTAAATTGTCACATTGGAACTCACTGAGACTCCAGCTCTGAAAACATGGTACTCCCACCCCATACCATTTCAGATCCAAGAATGTTTGTAGCACATGCTCCCCACGGTCTGGGGATGAGCTGCCTCCTAGGCTGTGTGATACCATACGGAGGGAGAACAAAGAACAAAGAACAGCTCAAGAGAAGGAGACTGAGTCCTTGAGAACAGGTAGGCTCTGAACCACCTGCAGGTCACTAATGTTTACTGCAGGGAGTTAAAGTGCCTTCGGGGAAAGAGAAGCCACCAGCTGTGGAGAGAAAGCTCAGCTTCCCTGGTTTCTGCTGATATTCCATCTCTCTATCGCTCTTTGTTCTTTTACTTGGGTGCAGCACCAGAGGACTCTGCTCTGCTCCAGATACTCCATGAGAAACCAGCTGGCTATTATCTTCATGGGGCTTCCCCCTTGATTATCTATCTATCTATCTATCTATCCATCCATCCATCTATCCTCCTTCCTTCTTTTACTTTGGCTTGCTATATACTTAAAAAGCTGAAAATATGGCTATCAGAGATCATTCTCCAGACAACAGAGCATACGAACCAGGGATGGTGATGTAGCTCAGCTTCTAGAATGCTTGCCTAGCATGGCTATCAGAGATCATTCTCCAGACAACAGAGCACACAGACCAGGGATGGTGATGTAGCTCAGCTACTAGAATGCTTGCCCAGCATGTTTCGCATCCTTGCTGTGATTTCCTATCACCACACAAAAATAGGCATGGTAGCATAAACACCATCCCTATTCCAGTACTCGGGAACATCAACCAGTAGGATCACAAGTCTGTTCAAGGTCATCTTCAAATATATAGCTAGTAAGAGGCCAGCCTGGGCTACATGAGACCCTGTCTCAAACAACAGAACCCCATAAAACAAGCTAAGTACTCTCCTCTTCCCTCGGCCTTCACTACTGGGAATACTTCCTAAAAGTAGTAGTGGGAGAAAGGAAACAGTCCAACCCTTCATGGCTAACCCCGCCCTCATCTCCAGACAGGTTTGATTTGTCAGACACAACAAAATACCACACAACATGAGCCAGCTGAGCTGGAGCTCTGGACCACTTTCTGGTCAAACTTTAATAGGTATTTCTTCATTTTCCATCAGAACCAGTGATCTCTTGTATCTGGGCAATCATAAATGTTCTATACACAGGTTAGTTAGCAATCTGATAATTCCAGCACTGGAGGATTGAGAATTTCAGGCCAGCCTGGGCACACATTAGGACCCTGCCTGCCTCAACAGAACTCAGCTCTGGCTTGGTCATGTGAAGGGGGCATGGTGGTAGGAACTGTGTAGGAGGCTGATACTAGTGCATTAGTTCAACTCTAAAGTTTGAGAACATGTGAGCAACACATTAAGACACCATCTTAAAAAGGGAATTAGGGGGGCTGGAGAGATGGCTCAGCGGTTAAGAGCACTGACTGTTCTTCCGGAGGACCTGAGTTCGATTCCCAGTGTCCACATGGCAGCTCACAACTGTCTGTAATTCTAAGATCTGACACCTTTACATAGTTATACATGCAGACAAAACACTAGTTCACATAAAAATAATAATAAAAGGCTTTTTTTTTTTTTTTTAAAAAAAAAAAAAAAAAAAGGGAATTAGGGCCTGGAGAGATGGCTTGGTGGTTAAGAGCACTGACCGCTCTTCCAAAAGACCTGGCACCCACATGGCACCTCACAACTGTCTGTTAACTCCAAGATCTGACACCCTCACACAGACATACATACGCAGGAAAGACACTAATGCACATAAAATAAAAAGGGAGTGGGTATGGGGGTGGCTGGAGAGATGGCTCAGTGGATAAGAACAGTGCTTGCTGTTCAATCATGGGAACCAGAGGATTACAGTACCCACATTAGATGGCTCACAAATGCCTGGAACTTAAGCTCTGAACCCTCTTTTGGCTGCCAGCACCCTCACATATGCACCCGCCCTCCTTCCTCCTGTCCATCTCCCTCTCCCTCTGGGAGGCCAGGCATGGTAGTGTATACTAATAATCTTAGCACTTGTTTCGGGGGGCTAAAGCAGAAGGATCTCAAAACCAGCCCAGGCTTCAAAGCAAGAGTGTCTCAAAACTAGCAGCGACAACAGAAAAGGCACCAGCTGTCAATAGCCATGACTCAGTAACTGAGTCAGGAGAACTGTCTATCAATAGAAGCTAAGTCTGATGAGAAGTGGGTATCACAGTACACCGTCCACAAAGAGGAAAAGGAGTAACTTTCCTACTATGAAGCCTGCCAGGTGCCATCTTAACCAATACACCAAGATCTCCAGCAATGGGACAACACATGTTTCCTGTAGCAATCCTGCCAAATACCCAAATTTGAATCAAAGCATGAGGTCATAAACAAGCCCCAATTAAGGATAGTCTACAAAATAACTGGTCTGTGCTGCTCTACAGTATCAAGGTCATCAGAGACAATGAAGGGAGGAGCCACTCTGGACTAACAGGGCCATAGAAACCAAACCAACTGAACACAATGTGCAGCCACAGATTAAGCCCTGGGCCAAAAAAAAAAAAAAAAAGACAAAGATTTTCCTCTTGTTCCATAGGACACAGGGAAGTGATAAGGCCCATAAATCAGATAACAGCCCAGGAAGTGGTTCTGAGTGACAATCACAGTTTTATTTGTATAGTCAAGTACTTAGAATAAAAGGGCAGCAGAGACACACAGCTCAGGCTCAAGTCATACAAACTACATGGTATGGAGCTGAAGAGAGCCCTACATATATTTACATATCTGAACTCTTTTTTTAAACAGCCAAATAAAGTGTCCAGCACCAAAAATATAAAATTAATGAAATCTCCAAAAAGCAAATTAAAAAAAAAAGTAAAATTAAAAGCACATTACAGTGGCTGAAGAGATGGCTCAGAGGTTAAGAGCTGTTCTACCAGGAGTACTGAGTTCAATTCCCAGCAACCACATGGTGGCTCACAACTATTTATGACATCTGGTACCATCTGTAATGAGATCCAGCATCCTCTTCTGGCATGCAAGTATGCATGCAGACAGATCACTGTATACATAATAAATAAATAAATCTTTAAAAAAAAAAAAAAAAAAGCACATTACATAGGTTTTTTTTTTGTAAAACATGTGCAAAACCAGAAATGAAAGTGAAGATAACACCAGGCAGTAGAGGTGCATGCCTTATGCCTTTAATGCCAGCACTTGGGAGGCAGAGGCAGGCAGATCTCATGAGTTCAAGGCCAGTCATAGAGTGAGATACAAGACAGCTTGGAATATACAGAGAAACCCTGTCTCAAAAAAGATTAAAAAAAAAAAAGAAAGAAAGAAAGAAAAAGTGAAGCAACAGAGCCTTGACAGGGTGGAGAGAGTACACACACTGAGCTGGGTCCTGAAACCAAATGTAATATTTCTTCTCCTTGTCAATCTGCAGTTTCTGTAGCATAGAAGAATTTTGAAGGAAAAAAAAAAAAATCTCTCCCCAGTACACCCCTGTCGAGTCTGCAGAAGTGAACTGTTTCACATCTGGAGTAAGAGGAGCAAGTTAGTCAGGTATCAGGTCAGAGAACCCCTACTAAACCAAACGGTGAGGTGCCCGATGCCGAAGACACTGTCACTAAGTACAAGCAAAGGCTCTGGACTGCACGCATCACATGCAGCTGTCTGCCTACTAAAACTAGAAGCTGTTTAACACAAGCTCTGTCCTACCTACACTGCAGATGTGTGCTAGATCCCTCCTTTTATGAAAGGGGAAGTAAGGCAGCACTATTCAATGATTTAAAAATAGCTAAACAGCTCAAAGAACCTGGACCCTCCACCTGGCAGGTAATTCTTAGCCATTCACACTCTTCAGAATGTTCTTCAGCTCACAAGTAAACACAGAAGGAATCTTACAGGGCAGCTCCAGGCCCGGGTGCACAGTGGCGTTCTTGACCATGGGGGGCGAGTGTCGACCATCATCCATGTCCAGTTCTGTGCACTGAGCTTCTCCGTGGATCACAGCCAGCCCCAGGCGCAGTCTCTCAGCATAGGATTGAGCCCTGAGAGAGACAATGGTTGGCAATGGTGACAGGAATGGGAAGAAGGCCCAGCTGCTCTAGTGATCACGGGACAAAACAAGTCAGTCTTGGAGGGGACACAAACAATCATTTCTATAAACCAGGCCAGGAGATAACATCTCAGGGGCTAATGCTGGATTCCAGATAATTTAGTTTCTTTCCATCACCTCTATTCCATAGTCATTTCTAGAACTTTGTTCACATTTCACAATCAATGCCAGGCTGGGGACTTGGCTAAGCGGCAGAGCCCTCATTTAGCATGGTTAAGGTTCCAAGTTTGAGTCCTAGCATGATGTAAACAAGGCATGGTGGTGCTCACAAGTAACTACAGCCTTTGAGGTAAAAGGCAGAAGGATCAGAATCTCAAGGTCAGCCTCAGCTAGAAGGGGGGCCAGAACAGGCCGGGATACAATACACTGTCACAAAACACAAGTAGGGCCGTGGCCTGAAAGTATCCCTGAAAGCCTCACTGCTTTCCTCCCAGAGGAAACCGGAGGACACTGGGCTCGAAGCAGTGGATCTGACATGGAGGTGAGGTGGGGAAACTAGAACCCAGGAGCTTTCACTGGCCACATTATGATAGCCCTGGATTCCCAAACTAATTCTAACTTTAGAAGCAGCCACATGGGGGGTTAAAAATGTTTGGAATATTTACCTTTTTGCAGCATCAGGAGACTTAGCTACAATGACTGCATTTCTGTAATTTGGAATCTAGATTTGGAGGAAAAATAAAAAAATACTGAAACATTTTTTTCTGGTTTTTTTTTTTTTTTTAAAAAAAAACACTTAAATCTGGATACTGGTCTAAGACTTCTAATAATCCATATATTAGCAATCAAATGTGCTAAAGCTCATGCCGACGTTCTGACATTTTCACTCATCGCTGCAGAAGATAACCGCCACAAGATAACAGCTGTGGAAGCCTTCATTCTAGACACTGTAAGGATAACAGGATTCAGGGAAATGTTCTTCGGAATACCTCCATGACTAGACATGACTAGACACTGAGACTATCTGCCTGGGGCAGGCACTGAGCCTCAGGAAGAGCTCTCGGGGGGGGGGGGGGGGGGGATGTGCCTTTAATACTGAAGTCTGATGCCAGGGACAAACTAAATAGCAAGTGTTTGAGAACATGGGAGGTCTGCTGGTGGGTCCTCACTTCTTCCTGGATATACTGAAGCAGGAAAGGTGAGGCTCTAAGGTTGTCCACGGGAAAGCTGAAAAAGCCTTGTATTTCCTTTTGGTGAAGATCCATAGTGATAATGTGAGTTAAACCTGAAATTTTAAAACAAAAAATTACAAAGTTCTCCCCTACAAGTTAGTGGGCACAGTGGACATAAGCTAGATGCTCAACTCCTGCTTCCTATGAAGACTGGAGGCAGGGGACCGTGAACTAGGGACACAAGCTCTAACCTTAGTGCTTCCTGTACTATCTTCAGCGCGGTCAGTGAGAAAAGTCAGACAGAAACCAAAATATGAATATGGAGTAAACAGGAAGCAGCAGCAGGAATATAACAGGCCCTCATCAAAGAAGACAAAACAAATCGCCAGAGACTCATAGTACAAGAGTAAGACACTGAAGCTCCATTGACTCCCTATATGACGAGGAACAGTGAACGAGCCTTCTCAGAGAAAGGGACATCTACAGATACGCTGCAGGTGGCTAAAGAGTCGGCACTCTTAACAGATATTAGATGGGGAAACTTCAGTCACTGTCCAATGTTATGCCACCTATTTTCCAGGCCAGGAAGCATGCACTGCTCTACATGGGGAAGAAAGCGTGAACTGCTCAACAGAGATGCAGTGAGCCGGGGAGGGAGGAGGAGTAAAGAGACACTAAAACGCTGACCTATCAACTGAGGCAAACAGAGTCGGCCTGAAGCTTGAGAAGTCACAAGAATGACAAGCCCAACAGTTAAAATACAGACGACAAAATGATGGCACCGTAACACAACAAAAACAACAGAGGAAAGAACTGCTAAGCAGTGCCTCTCTAGAGACAGGAAAACACTAGGAATTAAGACCTCAGCTCAGTGGGCTGGAGAGATGGCTCAGCGGTTAAGAGCACTGACTGTTCTTCCAGAGGACCCGGGTTCGATTCCCGGCATCCACATGGCAGCTCACAACTATTTGTAATTCCAAGATCTGACACCCTTATACAGTTATACATGCAGGCAAAACACCAAAACATAAAATAAAAATAAATATTTTAAGACCTCAGCTCAGATACCCCTTCCAAACTATGGAAAAGGAAACAAGATGTGATTAGTGAACATGTAGAGAAACAGGTCCCAAAACGGACACCAAGGTGGAACCTGAACTGCAGAAGGGAGAGGCTACATCTAGTGCTGGGACCCCAGGGCCTCTGCACACACTCACCGGCTTTTGCCAGCATGGATGCCAGGAGCTTGCACACGATGGAGCCCCGCTTCCTCATCTTGCTTTGCTTGCTGTAGGGGAAGTAGGGGATGACACCGATGATATTCCTGGCACAGGCAGTCTTCAGTGCATAGGCCATGATCAGTAATTCCATCACAGCTGTATTCACATCTCTAGAACAGCAAAAACTATCTTGGAGTAAAATCTACATATTTACAACCAGCAAGGTCCTCAACTTTAGACACACAGCAGGTCTGACAGGCATTTACCATCACACTGGTTTGTGATGGCCCCTTACGAACACAGGGAAAGTGTAGTAGCTATTCTTTTTAGCTGGATCAGGTAGTTTTCAGTTGTGGTCACTCAAACCTAAAACAATGACCCCCCTTTCTCACTTTTGCCTGTCTCTTTCTTGTCAGCAATCATAGTTACTTGACACCTGTTGGTACTCAGCCAAGGATTAAGACTTAGGCCATAACTGTCATTAACAGAAAGCATTTTGTCTTTCTCACAGGGAAGGTGGGAGAGAAGTCTTGGAATCTTTCATAAACCTCTTTATCTTTTAAGAGAAGAAAACATGACCCTGAAGGGTATCTGAGAACCAATGTCACTCTACAGAGGTGATGGACCCTTCTGGAAGATCTCAAGCTCTTGCCCCTATCTCTCTGGGGCCATCAGGCTTTCCAGGTGCAGGTCTAAAGCAGGCAGTAGGAGTCAGGCTGCCCATATAAACAAAAAGAGCAATACTACCATCACCCAGCAGAACCAAATGAGGCCACTGAATCTGCAGGACAGTCAGGCTCTTTCTGATACAGGGTCTGTCTACATTGCCAGGCAGATCTAGAACCCGCTATGCTGACCAGGTTAGCTGCCTCTCTTGAAGGCCGTTTATCTAGGAGTGAGCAGCTGCAAGGACTTCCTCTCATGACAGTTTTATTTGTCAATATTAAACTTATGAAACTCCATGTCTATCTTTGTTAGAAAAAAATATAATCACAAATTCAAGAGACTAGTGAAAACAAAGCAGTTTTTGATCCAGTTCTGATCCGAGCAGTCATGGTGTGCACATCTGATCCAGTTCTGATCTGAGCAGTCATGGTGTGCACATTTGATACAGTTCTGATCCGAGCAGTCATGGTGTGCACATTTGATACAGTTCTGATCCGAGCAGTCATGGTGTGCACATTTGATACAGTTCTGATCCGAGCAGTCATGGTGTGCACATTTGATACAGTTCTGATC
>PVIH01012694.1:0-56622 GCA_004025045.1 Sigmodon hispidus | reverse complement strand
AGGCTTAGAGACACTAGGCTTACACATTGTATCTAGATGTGTGCTATGTCCTTAACATGTTGGTACATGCTGAGAGTAGATCTATGTTAAATTCGTAAGCGCTGTTATCTAACACTTAAGTTTTAAAGTTGCTTCTTTGTTCTTACCACCACAGATTTGAGGAGGATTCAGCAAATAAGAAGTCAAATTCCTTGTAGCTGAATATACAGATTTTTTAATTTGAGCTTTTCCAGGACTTAGAATAATTCCTTGACATAAGTAAAATTCAGTAATATATTTTTGCTGGTCATTTATTCCTTGTTCATCAGAACCTAAAGAATTTGGTCCCATGAAAATTCCTCTGTTCTCGCTTCTCTGCTTCTTCATAACAAGAGGATTTCAGACTCGAATCTTAAGCTTGTTTCTATCCATCAGCTCCAGGACTGCTGATCCCATCTCATAGTCAGGAGCGCCTGAGGTATCAAATCCTATTACACTAATTAATTTATAATGAAGACTATAATTGCTATAGTGATGAAAAAATCATGCATTCTCTAATACATTCTCCTGAAGCTGAGAATCATGGAATCCAAATTATATTGAGATGATTACCTGGTAAGCATGGAATTAGGAATGAGGGTGAGGATGAGCTTCACAAACAGGCTTCTTAGCTGCAGGAACAAGAATGGGCTGGAATTCAAGTATTAACTTCCTGTCCTTGATCTCCCTTCTAAACCTCATGGTTTCTGTTTTATACACAGCGTGAGCCCCCTCTAACCTCTGCCCATCTGTTATTCCCTCTTCTTATCTGAATAAGATTTTACAGGGATGTAACCTGATTGAATTTCATGTAGTTTCATTAAATATATTTATGTGCTGTTTCTGCCAAGCTCAGTGAGAGGCCCACACCAGCGTTCAGTTACCTGCAAACCCAGCAGCAGTATTGGGGTTGCCTACGTGCACTAGCCTGTTAATATTTCTATGTGGGGGCTCATACTGATACTTACCTGCAAACATGCCAGTGTGAGGGATTCAACCTACACCCACATACAAACTTCAGAGTATAAAGATCTTATACTTCAACTCATCTGGGAGTGTGAGGGACTCACCTTGTAAGGGACCGGTAGCTGAAATCATGTTACAAAACTGGCAGAATGTTGGGTGGTTCTTCTTTCATGGGCATGGCTCACAATTGGCATGTTGACAAGGGTATGGACAGTGTCCTGTCCTGGGAAGTTCTGAGGCACATTCATGCTTTGAAAGGTCCCAGTTGTGCTGGGCTTTTATGATGTACTTCACAAACAACCTCCCAGCCACAGCTACACACTCATATTTCTTTTCCATCTTTGCTCTTTCTTTCCTAGTTTCTACTTCTGGTGTCATATTGCCAGAATTTTCCTTCTCCAAGTTCTGTCTCACACTCTGCTTTTAAGAAAAAATGAAGGGAAATTGGTCCTCAGGATGTGGAATTCAGGTCATTGAAATGGCTACAAACCCTGGTGCTGTGGAAAGTGAGGGTGCAATATTCCTGAGTTTATAGATATATGCTGGTGGTTGATATTTCTACTGCTGGGATGGCTTGGGAGAAGGATAAAATAAAGTTATATTTATGCTGAGTCAGAGGCCCTGGAATGACTGATGATCCACAGCCACTAGAGGACATTGGAGTTTCCTGGCTTTTGCTAATGGCTCCTGAAAAGCCTGGAAAGATTGCCAGGCTCAGGCAAGGTCAACATCTACAGAGGCTTGCTTAAAAATTCAAAACCTTCCAAGACAATAGTTTCAACCTTTTTTTCACATTATAAAATATCACCTGAGGGACAGATGATATCCCAGATCAAAATTTTCTTATCTAAGAGTTGCATTCAGACAGTAGATTTTTAAAACCATCCCTAGGATTCCAACACTGAGATAAAATTAAGATTCTCTTGGGACCTTCTGTACTTGAGCTACATGGGGCCATTGATGAATAAGAATAGCAAAGATATAAAAAAGACTGAATTTAACCCAGAGCCTAAGTTAGCCTCCGATTTAAGAACATAAATACAACACTTCGAGACTTGGGCTAGGGATAGTTGAGTAGATGACAATAATATAAGCCCACTATCCACCAAGTCTCTGAGTTTTCTGTTTCATAGAAATTGCCACACCTGCCTTATAAGATGACAGCATCTGTCGCTCAGCTAGAAACCCTACAAATACATCACTTGAAGTAAATGTGCTTAAGGAGTTTGTATAATATCCAAGGCTATGGTAAAGAAGAGAGGAAGTAGGGCACACCATGAATAAATTATTGAACTATCAAAATATCAAACTATTTGGTGGTAGCAGTAAGAATAAGGAATACATTCATGTGTGAAATATTTTACTAACTATCATCTACCATCATCTATCATATCTCTCTTGTCTGTCTTCATTTATCATCTACCTATCATTTGTTTACCATCTATCTACTATATATCTATCATCTATCTATCTATATTATTTATTAGTTTTACAGGGTTGAAGAGATGGCTAAGCAGATAAGAGCACTTTCTGTTCTCCCAGAAAATCTACAATTTGGTTCCTAGAACCCATGTTGGATAGCTCGTAAATTCATGTAACTCAGGCTTTAAGACAGGCAAGCCCTCTTTTGGTCTCCATGGACTTATTTGGCATATACATTCACACAGAAACAGGCACGTGTAAATAAATAATAAAATATTTTTAAATAAAATATTATTGTCAATGTATATGTATGATACATCAGAAGCAGATGGTTCCCCCCTCTATCTCTGTGTGTGTGTGTGTGTGTGCGCGCGCGCGCACACATAAGATTAGAAGACAACTCCTGGGAGTTGGTTCTTTCTTCCCTCCATGCTTCCAGGCAATTGAACTCAGGGTTTCAGTCTTGCAGTTCCTATGGGAGGAATTTTAAGGGTGTGGCATCACTGTTGGAAGAACAAAGACAGGAAAGGATAACGAGTTTAGGCACAGGAACATACTCTCCTGATGACTGAGTATCCTTGAAGAGATGGGAATTGGGTCCTCAGGTGCCACTGAAAATCCACCTGAAGCTGAGACAGAGTGATCCACTGCAGCAAATGGAAAGAGGTTCTTAGACATGCTCTAGAACAATTGAGAAGTGGTGCAGAAGAAAAGCTTTGCACAGAGGCACAGTACAACAGGATATCCATCACCAGAGGGTACACCAGTAAGTAACACCGAAGAGAAGGACACATCTTGTCATCACTCAGGGCTGTTAGGAGAGGGAGATATGTCTCTTGAAGAGCCAATGGCCTGCCCCACTAGTGAACATTTAGTTGTTGATGGTTTAGAGAATACTGTTTCATTCCCTTTCTAATAAATGACAGATTACTTCATTCACTCCCTTACTTTTAAGAAAGAAGCATAGCACTTAGGAAGAGTTTGACATTGAAAGCAGATTATTGCTTCAACCCATTTATCAGGTGACTCAAAATGCTTCCCATTCTGAAAGCTTTCAGAACAAAATAAAACTATGCAGTGGGCACAACTACAGTGCAAATTGTTCTGCTGCTCATTACTTATGACTCAGCAAAGCGGATGGTACTGGAGGTAACCAGGGAGGATAATGATTCTGTGCAAAGGTCTGCTGAGCCTCAGTTCAAGAATCAGTGCTGATCCTTGGGATTCTGGAGCAATTCTAAACCTTCTGTGGTAGAGAACTACTTACCACTGGAGGACATTGGGGTTCTGGATCCTATTTATAGCCTGGGTATTACCAAATCCATGATGTCATAAAGTCAATATGTGTTCTACAAAGCCATCTTAAAACATAAATGGCTCCTTGGAGATCACTATTAAGGGTGTGTGCGGGGGGGGGGCTAACCTCTCAACTATATGAATGAACCCAGACTCCTATGTCATTATCTCTCTATAACACTTTAACTCATACTTGTATACTTGTGGCATTTAGGTGGTTTCCTCACATGACTAATTTATAGTAGAAAAAAGAGTTGAGTCTGGGAATGACATGGAAGAAAATGAACCACCACTCCATACTGCAGTCTCATTCACAGAGCTGCTGAGGAGAGAAACTAGGGAGACTCCTCCTAGTTAGTAGGCAGTAGAAAGAGGGTCATTTGATTGGAATGGAAATGCTTGGGTGTGGATAAAGTGATAGCTGTCTGTGAATGTTAAATGGCTTGGCTGTTTGGGAGAGCCCTGAGGGAGGAAGTGCAGAGGCTAGTAAGTTTGAAGAAGAGGCAATATGCATGATATCATGCAACATGAGCATCATCATGCAATGCTAGCACCACAAGAGTGTGTGATGGAGTGAAATATGGTGCCTACTGCCTAAGATGACCTTCCTGTGGAAGTCAGTCAACCTCTGTTCTTGGTACCTAGTGCCTGAGGCACTAAACCTATAAATGGATGGCCAAGGTGATGAGCACAACGGCCAGGTGGCAATGCCTAACATATGCTGTTGGACATCACATTAAAGTTGACAATATTGCAAACCCAGCCTCTCACCATCAAAGTTGGACAAGGAACTGTCTTTTTAGAATCAACTAACCATGTGTCTATAAAAGACTCACTTTGCCCTGGTTGAAACAATTACCATTTGCTTACTCTGCCCCTAGTCTCTATCAGCACTCACATCTAAAGCTGAAAGGGCCAGTATAGACCCTACAGGAATGTGGCCCTGAACAGAGAGCCTGTGGTAAGATAAAGATAATAAAAGATGGGTGCATTTGACATGAAGCATTAGAGCTGAATGTAGGAATGGCTGATTACAAGTTAATAAGAAGAACTGTTCAACATTGATGCCTTGGAGCACTGAGACCTGGTCCATGAGTTCATAAGCATTCATCCAATGATTGCAGCCCCTGCTAATAAGAACTGGTTAGGCCAAGAATTTGTGATTCACTAGTAGAGTCAATCTGAGCCATACTCTGTGCACATTTTAGGGCTTGTTTTAAAGCAAATGTCTTTGGTAATACATTGTATATTTAACAAAAATAGTCTGAGATGAAAAAAATAGTCTAGTATGTCAGTAGACAGAGCCAATCTAGCTCAGAGAGTAGTGACCCACCACTTTAATCCCATCACTTGGGAGGCAGGCAGAGATCCTGCTGGATCTGTGTGAGTTCAAGGCCTAACAGAGGATGGTGGTGATGGTACCCACTTTTAATCCTAGCTCTAGGGAAGTTGAGCGAGGAAATGTGATAGCTGGGTAGAAACAGAGGAGTGGGGAGTTCAGCACTGCCTGTGACTTCCCTTTTCAGCAGAGGACTGGGAGGATTGGAGAGAGGATTCAGAAAGACAGGCCTGAAGAGTTGGCTGTGGTTTGTTCCTGGTTTCTCTTATATTTCAGTCTTTCCCCAGTATCTGGCTCTGGGCTTTTATTATAATACCAAGGAGAATTTGTGCAATAAATGTCTCAAAGGAATTTGGAGAAGTGGTAAAAAGAAAAGAAATGTTTCTGTCTAGAACACATTACAGGAGCCATTTCACTTGAAAATATCAGTGCCTCTTGGTAATTTTTGCTTTTTCACAATGGTGAAGTCCCATGGTTTGTGTTTTAATGAATTAAATTGGCTAGGAGGACCCACGATTTCTACTGCAATGGGGATAGCTAGCTTGAGACATGTGTTTTGATGTCTTTAGTGTGACTATAATTGCAAATGGCAAAATGCATCAAGTTCTGGTTCTTGACATTGAGGGTCTTAAGAAGCAAAATATTTGCTGAAGTGTTGGACATGTGGAAAGGAATCTGGAGAAGGAGGCAGAGTAGATGTGGAGTATGGATTATGGTTCAGGATGTGGAACAACAGTGGGATGTGTGGCTTATGCAACATTTTTCTACATTAAATCACATATTTGAAGGCTGTTGTACTTGACTCAGTGAAGTATACATTCATCAGAGTGGTCCAAGCAGTTGACTGCAACTGACACTTGTGCCCAGCCTCATGTACTTGTTGTACACTCTTTAATTTATCATTCCCATCGCAACCAATCCCCTTACATGGATCATGACGGCACTCCATCTTGATGGGGCTATGGAGTTTTCATGATCTGTTTCATTCTTTGACTGCAAGGAAGGACACTTTATCCTATCTAGACTTCCAAGGGAATTAGTGGGTTATAGTGTAACCCTTTGCCAATGAGAACATAAGGTCAGTGAAGGAATAGTTGCTTCTTTTTTGGATGAAAGACACATTCTACAGAGGCACCCAGTGGGACTGAGTCTAGTTGCTCACTGTGTGACCAGCTGGATCATTCAAAGTTCAATTTCTTCTATTCCTATGTTTTATGTTTTCCAGTTTCTCTCTTCTGTTCAGAACAGACTTCATGTGTACAAACACTGTCTTAAACTTTGCTTTTGTGGAGCAGCTGTACAAATCTAATACAAGAGACCCTAGAGTACAAGAAGAGCCATTTCTATGCTGGGGCTTTAGGGTTGAGCTGAGGAAGGCTCTGGACAGAACATTCAGGACTGAAGTTGGTGCTCTGACTGGGTGTCCTGGTTCAGTCTAAGCTGTTCCAGCTTTCATAGAGGTAGAGGGAAATCCAGCAACCCAGAGATGGGTATCTGTGCACCTCATAGTAATTCTGTCAGCTAGAAACAGTGCAGTGTATCTATTCTGCCAGAAAGAAAACTAAGCCAAAGAACAGATAGACTGCCCCTCCCTCTTTCTCTCTCCCTCCATCCCTCCCTCCCCCTCCTTTCCTTTCTCTTTCTTCTCTCTCTCTCTCTTTCTCTCTCTCTCTCTCTCTCTCTCTCTCTCTCTCTCTCTCTCTCACACACACACACACACACACACACTAACATGAAAAGAAAAGGAATTTGATTACAGGCAAAGACCAGTTTAGGCACCCTTTCACCATTGCTTAGAGTCTTAGCTGGGGTCATCCTTGTGGACTCTGGGAATTTCCCTAGCACCAGGTTTCTCCCTAACCCCTAAATGCCTCCCTCTATCAAGATATTTCTTTCTTTGTTCTCCTCTGTCCCTCCCCAAAATCTACCATCCTGTTCCCTCATGTTCCCTTCCCACCTTCGCTTACCCCCTCCCCCATGCTCCCAATTTACTCAGGTGATCTTATCCCTTCCCAGAGGTGTTCCATGGTCTCTCTTTGGGTCCTCCTTGTTAACTAGTTTCTTTGGGGTTGTGGATTGTAGCCTGGTTATTTTTTGATTTATGTCTAATATCCATTTATGAGTGAATAAATGTTGATGACCACCTACTTGTTATCATAGAACTTTCATCCAGCAACTGATGGCAGCAGATGCAGATCCACAGCTAAGCACTAGGCTGAGCTCCCAGTTAGGTCAAAGAGAGAGAAGAGCAATTATATGAGCAAAGGAGACATGATCATGATGGGGAAACCCACAGAGACAGCTGACATGAGCTAGTGAGAGCTCACGAACTCTGGACTGACAGCTGGGAAACCTGCATGGAATAGAACTAGGCCCTTTGAGTGTAGATGACAGTTGTGTGGTATGAGCAGTTTGTGGAACATCCTGCAATTGGACCAGTATTTATCCCTGGTATATGAACTGGCTTTTTGAAGCCCATCCCCTATAGAGTGATACTTTGCTCAGCCTTGTAATGGGGATTGGTCCTGCCTCAGCTTGATGTGCCAGACTTTGTTGACTCCCCATGGGAAACCTTACAATCTCTGAAGAGTAAATGGGAGGTGGGGTGGAAGGAAGCTGGGGGGTGAGTGGGAGGAGGGGAGGAAGGGTGAATTGTGGTTGGTATGTAAAAGGAAAAAAACCTTTTAAATAAAAAAAGAAAATAGAAGGGATTAGCAGGAGGGAGAGGGATTCAAGACTGCAATGGAGAGTGTATATTCGTACTTGAAAGAAATGACATGTAACCCATCACTTAAGCACATATACACTAATAGGATGCCTTTATTAAAGAATCTATAGTATTCTTAGTCCTGGGAGGAGATATGTGTCTACAATGTCTGGGTTTGTGATGGTTCCTCTGTTGGATTCCTGCTGTTCTGGGTCTGGACTGAGACTTTTCCTTTTTGCTGCTGCTGGGACTAAGTTCTTTTTGTGATGTTTTAAAATTCCAGATTCAATAAATCTTCTGCCTTGATCCTTGTACCTAGTGTTTGGTTTTGAGATTTGTTATTGAAAGTTGCTGGTTAGTATGTGCTATAAAGTTAATAGTTTAGAATAGCAAAGATTTACTGTTAGGTAGGCATATATTTCAGACTTTTCAGTAATTAACATTGACTTTTCAATTAGTTGGAAATTGGCTTTGGTTTTTCTCATGTGGATATTCTCAGGTTTCTTTTTAATTTGTGTATATCTAAGATCAGAAGGGTTTGGATTTTCCTTTGTGTTAATGGTGAGTTTCTCCAAGGTGTATTTTCTTGTTTGCCTTATGCCCAGGGTGGACCAGATGTCATTCACAGATACCCCCACCCCCTGCCATGAACTTGCTTACTACTCCATCTCATTCGTTTGTTAATGATGTGAACATTTATGTCTTTGTTTGAGTGATTTTAAAAAGAACTCTTAGAAAAGCATGGGGATTGTAGTTATGTCTTAGCAAAAGGAAACATCACAGCAGTTTTCTCTTGTGTCTGGAAAGTGGAGACAGAATGACTTTCTGTAGGGCTCCTCCCAGCCCAAAGGACACTTTCTTTTCCTCTTGATGACTTTCATTTTCCAAAATGTTGCCAGTGATGGGAGAATTCAAAGCTTCATACTCATATTGTGTCATATGATGCCAGGGATTCTCTCCTCCTGCTCTCTTTCTTTGCTTGGGTCCCTGGTGATGCAAGCTCTGCCTTGCTGGATCTGGTGGCCTCACTGCTGCCAGTAAATTCCTGCAATCACTCTGTCAGGGATGTTTGTGTACCTTTCCAGTCCTTCTTGCTACTTCTTCCATCTAAGAGGAACTTCCCATTAGAATAGGAGCCCCCAAAGCGCCTTAGATGGAATAGTTTTGCATGTTATAAACAGGACTGTGACACTTTCAGTTTTTGTCAATCCTCCCTTCAAGATATGGAGCCAGTTCTTGTAGGTGTGTGAGAGACAGTTGTGCGGGGAGCTTTGTCAAGAAAGCACACTAGCTTTCTAACATCCTGTCCAGACATAGCTCTTTTCCTTAGGCACAGAAAATCTGTTTGGCTCATAACCTTCCTCCTGTTCTGAAGAATTCTTTAGTTTTAGTTAGAGTGGTATTTATGGGGTCTCTTTAATTCAAGGGTCAGTGAATCATCAGACCTGTTATATTTTCTGCCATTATTCTAATAGATGCTGAAGGAAAAGAAATATTATTTTCCATCCTGGACACAGGAAGTATTGAGAATATTCACCAGAACAGGTCTTGCTCGAATTAGAACAGGGCTGTGAATTGACTGCAGACACATCTCCAGTGTCTTCTTTGCCACATTTTACATTTGGCAAGTCTTGTTCTTATAAAAGTTTGCCAGGAAATGACATTTCCAAGGATCTCTGACAATTTTCCGAGAATAACTGATTGAATCAGCCTTTTGAAGAATGAAAAACCCTAAAAGATACATCCATCCATGGGCAGGATGCAGCAGATACAGGATGCTGAGCAGCTCAAGGAAAGCACATCTTGATATATCAGTGTGAGAGTGGTCCTCTTGCTTTTGGGACCATAACAACATTGATTTAAGGTTCACTGTGGTTGTGTGGTCTACGGAATCTTTCCTCTTTGCAAGTTACTGATCTCAGCTTTGTCAAGTTTAGCTATCAACATTCAGTGAACAGCAACAAACCAGTGTTCTCAAATAGCTTTGATACATTTTCCCAAAGCAAAAATATTACCCCAGAGATTTCCTTAGTGGTGCTGGGTGTGTTGGTTCAAAGGTGTTTGAAGCTAATCCTCTAGCAAAGAGGGACTTCCAGAAGCACTCTGACTAACAAATTGTAGCACTCAGGGGCTTCCAGGTTTAACTCTAGAAAACTCCCAGAATCTTATAGGATATACAGATTACAAAGTAGAGGCAGACTTACAAAGTTATTGTCTGTTGTATTTTTCTTTCACCAGAAATAGATACAGGGGCACAGGAGGAATGGTTGACTTTACAGAGCACCATTTTAGCTTTTTATTCTATACAATATGTTTTGTGCCCAAATGGAGATCATTTCTGCCCTGCAGAATTCCAGATTATCAATGCTACCTTTCTCTCCTTTTTAATGTGACATCACATTCTATTTCTCTGCTGGTTGAAAATTTTAATCCTGAGCACATACTTTGGGGGTTTTCCTCCTGCTACACCTATTTAAGAAAGTAAAGGCTATAAAGGTGGTGTGAAAGAGACAGCTGTCCAGACTGAGATCCAGGTGGGATGGGTAACTTCCCATGGGCTTAGTAGGCATGTTAGAAAATTTAATTCCTTCCATCTGTTATTGAGTGGGCCTCAATAAGATTATAGCTGCCATGTATTTTCAGTAAACTGGGAACTGGTTTTGAAAGAGTTCTGTATTTTTACTTTTTTACTTATCTCTTATCCTAGAAAGTTATAAATGCACCTGCATGGTTGTAGACATGGAAATGACCAAGCCAGAGGAGAAGCTACTGCCTGGCTGGACTGAGCCAGAGAAGGAATGTCAGGAGTCAGGAGAAAAGAGCCTGTTAGGAAAATATCACTAACATGGATCAGAGACTGAAATAGAAGAATTGGAAAAAGCAATCCAAGATCAAGTCCAAGTGACATCAGGAAAATGTAAAGAAGCTCAGCATTAGCCTAGTCTTGACAATGGCATACCCACGTGCTATCACTTTTGACAATTTGGAGTTAGAGAGTCCATCACCTACAGCTCTGACTGTGTTTAAACCCTGCCAGCCTGTAGGGATGTGGGGTTAGCCTTTTCCCTAATGCCATGCAGTTGAGAGCAGAAGTAGGGACATGACTGACTGGAGTTCATCTAAAATACCAAATCAATAGAGGACTGCGGATGGAGCTTTCCACCTGGGCCATTTGACATATAGAATCCTGTGTTAGAAACAGTGAACACATGCTATACCTTATTTCTGTGATCTAGGGAGGCAACAATCATCACTGATCAGTGTAGTAGGGTGGTTAAGATCCTGAGATCCAGGGTCACTCTTGTGTCTTAGAATTTGCCCTTGCATTTACCAGTAGATATATGATTACAAGTTACTCTCTAAAGCAAGTCCATTCATCTGTAAATTATATTTCTTTTTAACAGGTTTTATGAGGAATGCATGAAAGGCTTTTATGAAGAACATGAATAAAATATTTAGCATAGATTCTAGTATACATTTTATTCTGAATAAATAGTTCAATTGATAATAAAACACCTACAAAATGTACCATATGTGAATCCAATAGTGGTAAAAATTATGGATATTCAGTGTATAGTGACTAATAATTCTACCCAGACAAAGGGATGGTCCTTGTACAAGTTTAGGGAAAACTTTGGGGTATCCAGAGTGTCAGGAATGCCTATGCTATTCATGAGGACTCCTTGATGATACCCGATAGCATATGCTATGTAGACTGCTGTTCAGTCATGCAACAGACACTAAACTCAGGGGAACTTCCCTAGTTGTTAATTTTCAGTGTGTACATTGGGGTATGCAGGTACTAGGAGCCAGGCAAATGTAACCTGAGGACATAGAAGCTCTGTATATCTATCTATCTTGTCCTCCAATTCTATCCTATATGCCTCTTCCCTGGCTCTGATTTGCATATTGAAATACTAAGGATAATACTTTTGAGTTCTGTGAGTCTCCCTAGCAGATTATGAGATGTGAAGGCAAATGTCTGAGTGAGATGTCCTTGGCCATTGGGACCTTGCATCAAGTGTCGGAAGTGTTGGGTAGAGTCATGCTTTTGCACTTGAGTCTGGCTGACTCTGCTACCTGTTGATCCCAGGCACAGCCTGAAATCTAGCAGCTATAGTATTAGTCAGAGTGCCCTTGAGAAAAAAAATACATTTACCTCCATGCTTTCCTAGAATTTCTGTGCTCAAAACCCTTTCAAAGTGGTCCACCTGTTTTTTTATACTCTGAATATTCTAAAACCACACTGTATTTACAGGGAATTGGACATCTGTAACTTCTTCAAGGATACTATGAACACTTAAAATTACATGTATATATATATATATATATATATATTGTTCTCTACTTCTAGAGTATTCAATGAGGCTACATTAAGGATAGCAACTATGTATTTAATATTGAGGAGTAAAAGGCAGTTGTTACCTAGAGAAGACCAATACACCTAGGATAGCAATTTGTTCTGTAGCCCTGAACATTGGGCTACACCACTCTATCTGTCTGTCTGTCTGTCCATCTGTTGGTCTGTCTGTTTGTCCATCTGTCTGTCTATATACCTACCTACTTATTCCTGTGGTGGTAAGAGGACAATGTCTAGGAATTGATTTACTTCTTCCAACCTATAGGTTCCAGGGATAAAACTCAGGAAATCAGCAGCAAGAACCTTTACCCACTGGACTATCTTACCAGACCTCTCACTTCATCTCACCCATTTCTAAAAGTAAGAATGTAACACTCAGGGTTTAGTCTGTGGCCCATACAATGAAGCTTTTATTTCAAAAGACCTCTGAGTATATTTTTATCCTTTCTTGCATTGAGATTTGAGCTGCATATTTGGAAGTTTTAAGCCATTATGCACAGCTTTAAAGTTCTTTACTCATACACATGAGGGGTCTCTGCATTACGTAGGGCCTGCAATACTGGAAGGAAGCTCCTGGTGACGTGTATGTGCAGGGCACGGGCCAACAGTTTTTCTTGACATATAATGCAAAGGAGAAATGCACAGTGGTTTTGCATTGGATGAGCCTCCATTTTCTTGGTCAGAAATTCTGCCTTGTGTTTGGTCACAAATTCAATACCTAGCATGATGGGAAATTGTGTTACTGGGTATGGGAAAAAATAAGAAGTGAGAATATATTTTGATCACTTGTCAGACATTTTGTTACAACATTTGGGGAACATAAGTTCAGAGTACCTGTCTTACAATGTGTATTTGGGAAACCAGCTGACTCAGAGAGATGTTTCTCAGCCTTGGCTTCTTGAAAGTGTGGTGTGAAGAATTGGAAATTGTATGGAAATTGTCCTCTATACTGTAGGATTTGTGCTTACCTATATCTACCAGGTGTTAGTGACACCCTCTCTCCCCTTGAATGTCTTAGATATTTCCTGTATTTCTGGGCACCACATCCCCTTGTTGAGACTCATGGGCACAGAAGAAAGAATGCTTGGCTGGTGGTTGGAAGTCCAACCTTGCATTTTATTACTGCCACCGACTAACTCTTCAGTCGTGGTAATAACATTTTATGAGTTATAAGGAATTATACATGCTGAAGTTGGATTCTGCACAGAAAATATTTTCAGTAAGAAAAAGCATGAATTTTATGTTTTTCTTAGGACCTAATGATTTTGGAAGGAAGACCCTTACTTTGTTTGAAATAATCCAGGAAGTGACTGATGATGTGTGGTCCCACATTTATGAGGTGATACACTCATGTTAGGTGTGTTTCCTAATGTTTCATGTTCTCCTTTAGAGACCAGTATTTGTATCTGTCCTTGAATTCCTTCCTCCCATCCTCAGCTTATTGCCTTCAGAAATTATTAGAATTATCACATTTGTTAGCACCATATTTTTCTCATCTGCATCATCCATGTCTTTGTGAGTCAGACAATTTTGGTCAAACTTAATTTATTTCTCCCACTCTAAAAGCACCAAACCAAACCCTATCGCCTTCAGCTTTTGCTCCTTGCCATATTCAAAGGCTGGAAAGTCCTGTAATAGTCAGATATGATGGCAAAAGCTGATGCTGTCTCACACTTTTCTTGAGAACTGCATCTTGGCAGTTTCACCAATTTTTACTCAGCATCATCCAGTTCTTCAGCCTCTGTCAACACTTGATGTTTATTCTCTTTAATTTCTTCCACTTTAGTGAATATATATACATATAGACATATATATGTATATATATATTTCAAAATGGTGTTTAATGATATATTTTCAGAGATGTGATGTGTAACCAGAAGAAAAGACTAATTTCCTATGAAAGACTGTGAAGCAAGGCCTTGAATGAGCTTTGATGCATTTTCATTTATTAAGTACTTACTACAGGCTAAGACAGCATCAGGCATCCTGACCACTCTATGGAATGCAGTACTTCCAGCTATTTGATAATTAAGTTTTACTTCTCAGAGGAAAAAACAGATTTAAGAAACAATTAATAATTTACCCCATTTCATATTTATGAGTACTTGGCTTGTGTCACATCGTGTAGGTGGTTGTTGCGGATTTTGTCCAGTATTGGCACTGGCATTAAAAATCATTTATGCCCTTTGCTGAGAGAGAATGCCTGCACAGGCTGGTGTTGAGAGAGAGAGAAGACTAAGTTAAAGAAATTAATTACTAAAGATGTACTGGGATTTCTGGGGTGGGGGGAGGACGAGGAAAGTCATTGAACCCGACCCTTCATTATACTAAGATCACTATGCTGCAGATGTTTGGGGAGCATTTAGGTTGCAATTGAACATGTTTCATGGTGTAGCACTCAGATAGATGTGCAACTCATCTGTTTCTGACACTTTCTCCTCCAGAGTCTCACATCTATAATCTCATGCTCCACTCACCCTTGTGCACAAAAGAGAAGGTAAATAGTGTCTGGATTTCCAAGTTATGCAATTGATGCTAGGAACAATTTGGTGACATATTTAAGGTCACAGAGTGGTTGGAATCAGAACAAAAAATCAAGTTCAGGGCTATTTTAGGTGCATATACATTTTATAATTTCTTTCATGGCAGGAACAGGTTTGACTACTCTGAAATCTTCTATTCTCTTGAATCTGATATGAGTGTGAGGGAGATGTGGCTTGGAGTGTGGCTTCACTGATGATAGTGTTGGAAGTAAAGGAATATACCGGAAGGCTTACTATGAGACTGGCACCATTCTGAATTTTTAGACCCCTATTCTTTCTAGATAAATTAGGGGATGGGTGCTGTCACTGTAGCCGAGGTGGCATACACAGGGATCCTTGCATAGAGTTACTGAGCTGGAAAACTATAATTTTATTTACTACACAGCCTTTCTTTCTGTGAAGCAAGCTACCTCAATGCACTGTTTTAAGAAATGAGTCACATCAAGCTATAGATTCACAGTCATGAAAACAGTCTCCAAGGATCACCAGTTTCCTCACCCCAACATCAAGACTGGGTCAGGTGTTCCTCAGGAAGGAGTGGGATCCAAGGTGCCAGTCCAAGGTGTTTTAGATCTCAAGCTGTTCAGTGGTTGTGGTTTGCAGCTTGGACATGCTTTGCATTTTGGTTTTTTTTGTTGTTGTTGTTGTTTAGAGTCCACTAATGAGTGAGTACATTCCCTGCTTATCTTTCTGGGTTTGTGATATCCTGCTCAGGAGGATATTCTCCAAATCCATCCATTCGCCTGCCAATTTTAGGATATCATTTTTTCTTACTTCTGTGTAGTACTCCACTGTGTAGATGTACCACAGTTTGTTAATCCATTCTTCAGTTGAGGGACATCTAGGTTGTTTCCAGGTTCTTGCTATTACAAATAACGCTGCTATGAACATAGTTGAGCTAATGCCTTTGGATTGTGACTGTGCATCTTTAGGGTATACACCCAGAAGTGGTATTGCTGGGTCCTTGGGGAGATTGATTCCCAGTTTTCTGAGAAACTGCCATACTGCATTCCAGAGTGGCTGAACAAGCTTACACTCCCACCAACAATGGAGAAGTGTTTCCCTTGCTCCATAACCTCTCCAGCATAGGCTGTCATCTGTGTCTTTTATCTTAGTTAATCTGACAGATGTAAAGTGGTATCTCAAAATTGTTTTGATTTGAATTTCTCTGATGGCTAAAAATGTTGAGCACTTTTTCAAGTGCCTTTCAGCCATTTGTAATTTTTCTGCTGAGAATTCCCTTTTTAGTTCAGAACTCCATTTATTGATTCGGTTATTCAAGGTTTGGGGCTCCAGTTTCTTGAGTTCTCTATGTATTTTAGAATTCAGTCCTCTGTTACTTGTAGGGTTGGTGAAAATCTTTTTCCATTTTGTAGGCTGTTTAGTCCTATTGACAGTGTCCTTGGCTTTATAGAAGCTTCTCAGTTTCAGGAGATCCCACTTATTGATTGTTGTTCTTAGTGTCTGTGCTACTGGTATTATATTTAGGAAGTGGTCACTTGTGCCAATGCATTGGAAGGTATTTTCCACTTTCTTTTCCATCAAGTTCAGCATGGCTGGGTTTATGTTGAGGTCTTTGATCTACTTGGATGTGCATTTATCTTTATTGCTACACTATTTGTAGTATCTGGGAAGCAGAATAAGTATAATGTCCATTATATTGTCTTTATTTTCTTTCTAGATTCCACATATACTTTTTAAAGTATTTTTTTTATCTATTTAGAAAGATTTTTTTCCACACTTACTGCTGCTCCTCCTCCCTCAGCCTCCCCATTATATCCGCCCATCCATTCCCCATGGGGGACAAAGAATCCCAAGGTGAGTCAGTTTGGTCTGGTATATCCAGTTGAGATGGGTCCGAGGCCCTCTCTCCAATGTCCAGGCTGAGTTAGGTCTAGCTCCTCTGTAGGGACTGGGCTCCTGGAATCCAGGTTTTATATCAGGAACAGAAGCTCTACAAACTGCCTACACTGTTCAACTGTCATCTATATTCAGAGGGTTTAGTTCCTCTTCATGCAGGTTCCTTAGCTGCAATTTCAGAGTCAGTGAGCTCCCAATACCTCCGGCCAGCCATCTTTGTGGGTCTCCCCATCATGATCCTGCTCTCCTTCCTCATATAGTCTCTCTTCCCTGTCTTCAGTTGGTCTGGGAGCTTGACCTGGTGCTTAGCTATGAAACTCTGCTTCTGCCCCCATCAGTTGCTGGATGAAGGTTCTTTTATTCCCAGGGTTCTCCAGAGGCTCACATGGGAATTCTTCACTTTTCTCATTTCTTGAGCCAAATACCTGATGACGAGCAATTTTAAAAAGGAAGAAAGGGTTGGATTTGGCTCACACTTTAATGGGGAACATTAAATCATAGCAGGTAAGGCAGTGATGAAGAAGGAATGAAGTAGGAATCAAGATTGCCCAGAGCTACAACAGTGAAGAAACAGAGCAGAAAGAACACGGAGCAAGAATATCAACATAAGGCAAGTCCTCAGCAATTTATTTCCTAATGAGTTACCCCATGTCCTAAAAATTTCCACAGTGTCTCACAAACAGTGCTGCCATCTATCTATCCAGTTGTTTGGATTTGTGAGCCTATGGAGGATATTTCAAATTCAAATCACAATGTGATGAATCTGGACTATTTTTTTCTAACAATGTTTTGTCAGGGCTAGCTATACTCACACAAGTGTCATGATTTCACTTTTCTTCATGGTTGAGACATTCTTCTTATGCATACATACTACATTGTATTTATTTGTTCATCTACTAAGAGACATACAGGCTGGTTTCAGGTCTTGGGTATTGTAAATAGCCATTGTGTACATGGATGCACAGGTATCTCTCATTCCTTCAGGTATATAGCCAGAAATGGCATAACTGGTTTATATGAAAGTTCTGTCTATAATATTTTGAGGCATCTCCACACAAGTTTCCATAGAAGATGCACTAATTTTCATTTCAACAACACATAAAAATTCTTTTTCTGATATACTATGAGATGCCTTTATTTTTCATGCACATATTCACTGAAACTCATTGATATTATTTGTTTGTTTATTTTTGAGATTATAACATAGCTACAACAATTCTCTTCTGTTTCTTCCCTAAAATCACTCTCATACACTCCTTCCCACTCTCCTTAAAAATTTATGGCCTCTTTTTTTCTTTTACTGACTGTTATTCTATGTACAAATGTGTGTTTATATGCATATATTTCTAAATATCACCTGTTTAGTATGTGTAAATATACTTGTATGTATGTTTTTAAAGTTGATTTTTGGCACTGGAAAACTAGTTGGTGTTTTCTTCCTTGAGCTGAATATCTCCATTCTGAGGACTAGCTTTCATGGTGCCAGAAGGTATCATGCAAGTTTCCAAAGGAGGGAGGCAACCAATGATCTCACCCAATTATGACAGCTATGAACCTCATCAATAACCAGTATGACATGATAATCCCAAGGGCACAGTAATGGAAGGCATATTAGAGTGTATTTAAGTGTATTTAAAACCACCATGATAGACTTATGATTTGTTCAATAGTAGAGAAACCATGTCTGATATTGGAAACTAGCTAACTACTCAGGGCTAGTGAAATATGGTCACTGGAGGAAAATCTACAACCACTAATTACTAAACCATCATAATCTCTAACAAGAATCTATAAACATTTGTTGTTATACCCACAAACAAGTGCAGTCTTCACCCTTCATTAAGGAAACTATCATTGTACAGATGGAAACCACTACAGAAATCCACCACCAGTCAAAATGCGAAGTTGTAGAGCTTGGTCTCATTGGATACATTTACAAAGTATTTCTGCACCTAAGGCTCAGAAAACACTATGGAAGAGAAGGTGGAAAGAGTATAAGAAACAGAGAATTGAGTTTGGTGTGAGACTGTGTCTCCTAGAACCATCAGAAGCTACACATGAAATCTCTCCAACATGACTGTCTAAACATAACTGAGGTATCAAAGTGAAACAGGGAAAAGCCCACAGGCCTCAGTGCTATTTCTAAAACTGCACTGTTATTTCTGAATAGGGATTCATGAATTTAATTGAAAATTAAATTAACACAGCCAAGTACATCAAGTGTTCTTGTTCCTATACCTGCCACATCTACTCTTTTTGTTCAAATCTGGCAACTACTTCTTATGTATCCCATCATGTGCCTCTGAGCAAATAAAGAAACTAGAAAAATACTTTCCATTTTCCTGTCTATATCCTCAATAGCATGTTTACTACGGTTGGCTGGCTCCCCTCACTTAACTGCTTGTGCTAAAACTCTCCATTCAAGTACCTAGGGAGTTTCATTCCCTTCTGTATCTAACTTGTCTCCAGTTGAATAATCTACTATAACGTGTCTCATCTGTTTTTCCATATTTGGGAATTTTATTTGTCTCAAGGATTTTTTTTATTGTCACTATTCATGCTGCAATAAACACCTTCTATACATACCATTTCATTTATGATGAATTCCCAGAGGTGGAAAGTCAGGTTAAAAGGCATATACATATACATTTAAAATTGTGATTGACATGGCAAATTAGCTTCTACAGTTCAGAAAGTTTTCTGACTTTAACAGTAATGTACAAGAGTATCTCTTTTAACATAAGCTTGTCAGTAGAATGTTGCTAATTATAATCACATGACAAGTGAGGAACAGCTTCAAGGGTATTCTCTGCATTTTTATTTACTTCTTTCTATTTTTAGGTTATCATTTTAGACTGAGTTATACCTAGAATTAGATGCATAAGCCTAAGGTCTATAGTTACATGCCATTGTATTTATATATATGGCTTGGCAGTGGTGGCACACACCTTTAATCCCAGAACTCAGGATGCAGAGATAGAAGAATCTCTGAGTATGAGGCCATCCTGGTGAACAGAGTGAGTTCCAGGACAGCTATGACGACACAGAGAAACCCTGTCTCAAAAAACCAAATAAAAATAAATGTTAAATGTTAAGTTAAATGTATATATAAATAATGTGTACTGCATTAGAGAAAATTACAAAGTACTTTAATTGCACTTGATGACTCTCAAAACAGTGTCTCAGTCAACACAACCTTCTCAAAATGACCAATACTCAAATTTCTATAATCTTGGTAGTTGTGGCCAAGTTTTATTTTATATTTATTTGGAATCATAACATACATTCCATATGTATAAGATTTTCCTATTTATATTATGTATCATGTCTATGAGAGTCAATTATGTTCATATACATCAGTAGTTTATTTTCCTTGCTGTCTGTATAAATACACCACCATTCACCTTGTTATTCTGCATTGCAAGTCAAATTCATTGTTTCCGTTTGGGATGTTGGGAGTGAAGCTGCCATGAGCAGTTTCCCACTTAACATTTGATGTTATTGTTGCTTATTTCTGTTGACTAAGTATCACACAGTGGAATTTTCAAATTTTGCCAGGCATCAGTGAAACTGCCCAAACTATCTATGAAGAATTATAAAGGCTCCAAGGTTCACATTATTATGATAGAATTTCATCTACGAGGTCGCTGAGTTGGTGAAAAAGGGAAGTTTTAAAGTAGCAACAATAATATAAGAATCAGCATTTCTTTCTCTGTGTCTAATTCCTAATTTCCATATGGTTATGTGAAAAGTGTTGATGTCCAAGACTTCACAGGGATTGTTGATGCATGAAAGAACTTAAGTGTGGCAATCATGGTTTATGGATGGTAGCTAATAAGGTTGTTTTCACCTCTCAAAGCAAGGAGACATTATTTCCAAGGGTGGTTACTATACAAACTTCCTTCAGAGGGAAAAAGGATATTGGAGTTGCACTTGTAATACAGAAATAAGAGAAATCCATGGATAACATTGATTGAAAGACAGTTCCTCAATAATTGCATCAAGTCCTGTTTCCCAGTCATACCATGTCACTTTTAGCACTGATGTTGACAGTCTTTTGAAGTCATTTGTTTTGTGAGCACATTCTCTGTATTTACAATTATAATATTTTATATCATTTACGCTTCATGTGTTTAGAATGATCCTAGAGCTGACTATCTGTGCTAAAACCACATTATCATATTACTTAACTCGTTCACAAGTCTTACAAACTGACAACCTGAGTGATGAGGTGGCAGCAGAGACTTTTATAGACTTCTGAGTATAGAATTTTGCAACATCCATGATGGCCAGTGGCCAATGCATGTCACGATGATGAAGGTAAATGTGGTCCCTTCTAATCTAGTAATGCCACTCTTGGAATCACTACATTAATGAACAGAAGCAAGGACAGTTTGTATTCTTCCCGATCTGAATGATCCATCTAATTCTAGTTCTTCATGATTAAGTATGTTATGGGTTATATGATATTTCTAACCCTATTTCATTTAAGAATACTATTTATGAAGTAAGGGCAATATTTATGTTTAGTTTATTGAGATGGTTAAGATGAAGACTGACTGGTAAATACTGTTAAATAATATTGCACAAATTCTAGTTAGCATATAATGAAAACCCAGAGCCAGATATTGGGGAAAAGATGGAATATCAGAGAGAAGAAACAGACCACAGTTAATGTTCACCAGCACACATCTCAGGCTAAGTGTTATCTTTAAAGGTCCTCAGCCTGCCTTGTCGCTTCTACAGAATGAATAAATTTCTGCTTTCTCTTGCCTTACAGTATCTTCCCCACCCAGCTGTTATACTTCCTGGATTAACTCTGTATCAAAATTCTAGAGTTAGGATTAAAGGTGTAAACTATCTCTACTTGGCTGTTAGGTAGTGAACTCACAGAAATCCAGTAAAATCTCTGTCTCCTGAGTGATGAGATTAAAGGCATGAGTCACCACTCTCTGACCTTCATGGCTTGACTGTGGGTGATTCTGTTCTCTGATATTCCAGACTGATTTTATTAAAGATATAATATATCACTACAGAATAAGTTTCTGCTTCTGTTGAAAGGTAAGCATAAAACATAAGATTTTTGTTATTTTATTTGTAAAGTGACAGATTTTATTGACACTTTTTTGGATCATATTTAGCCATCCTTGCTTTCCTGTGACAAATCCTATGATTTGATTTCAAGAAACTAATTGCTTCAATTTGTCACTAATGTGCATATTTTTTAGATATTGAAAAGTGAAATCTCTTCTCATTTGTTCTGCTAAATTATGAAGCGAGTTGTAAGAAGTGCCTTAAGTGTCAGCTTGGGCTATCTTCTGAAGGAGAAAATACATTTCAATGAAATCATCTGTACTCACCTAATCAATTAGGAACTGTCAACAACTCAATTAAAGTAATATATATATATTTATATATGTATGGTATTATCTATTCATATAATTAGTGGCTGTGTGTTAAGACTACATATAGTTTCAGCTTTTACACTATTCACAGTAAGAACCATATCTTTGGATTTAAAATAAATCTTTTCAACAATACACAATGTGTTTCTAGAATGCCATAAGATAAGCATTCTCAGTGTTTGTTTTACTTTTGACTGATTATCTTTGTCAGAAATTTTCAGCTTCTTTGACATCAGCATTGCCAGCAGCTGCTTAATATGTCTATATTGCAAAATATCTGGCATCGATGGGCATCTGCATTTTCCAGCATTTTGGCAACATTAGGGTGATTTTGAGTGTGAAATTGAGAGTAGCTGTCCTGGATGGAAGATTATTGATGAATTAGGAACAGATGCTGGGTAATTTGTAGAACAGAAACCATTCTGTGTGGGGTGGTTCCTATTTTTTTCTTTTGTTCATAGTATAGTTGAATTCATCTTTACAATGAAAAATCCACTTCAGCACTACAATGTTTTATCTGTAAGTTTATGGTTACACTAGGATTCTCATTACTGTCTCTGACACTAATAGTTTATGCACTATATAAGTTCTTGTCAGAGGTTTTTTTTACATTCACATTGGATAATTAATTAATTACAATGGAGAAAAGTTAACGCTATACAACCTTGAATTAAATTATTTTACAGTTTTGATCTAAAATTCTTGAATGTTAAACATTGATTGTTAAAATTCTATCACTTCTATCACTTCTCGAGTGACTTTATAGGAATATATTCTCAAGTTCAGATACAGCTATAACGTATAACATCAGATTGTATGTCCCTGCACCAGGTGAAGGGTAGTTCTATGATCATTACCTTTTCAAGCATTGGAGGGCAGGACCAAAGCCATCCAAGGCTGAGACCCTAGCATATGTAGACTGTCAGTGAATAAGGACAGCTGCAATCTAATGATCCTTCAAGTCTAGTGAGACTGGACATGTATGATTTGGGACAAAAGATAATTTTGCTAATTTGTTTCCACAAATAAGCCAGCTTGTTGCTGTGTGTTCTTCTTGCCTGAGGAGATACATTCTACTTGTATCACATTTAAAGTATTGGCACTTTCCTGATGTGGAGGGTGTTTTCCCACTCTACATACCTGTCAGCATTGGTGTCTATTTCCTTCTGACATATGCTTATTCTAATGCATGCTCTGTTTTCAGTCAATGTTGTCTTTTTATTGAGTTGTAAGAAGTGCCTAATTTGGATATCAACATCTTCACAGATATACCATCTGAAAAAAAAAAAAGAAAGTAAAAGGGGATAAATGGGAGAGGCTGTGTATGTGTGTATATGTACATAGAAGATATCTGACAACCTTTTACCTTCCTTTAAAGTCTGCTGTGAATGTAAAAACTGCTCTAAAAATAAAATCTCCTAAAATGTACTGAAAAGGAAGTGGAGAAAACATAATCTTTGTATATATTGAAGGTATATACAGTAGTACAGGCACTATGGAAAATGAAGTTCTACTGAAAATTAAAATTGTAACTAATTAATGCTTTAGTAATCCCATTTCTGTGTATATACCTACAGAGTATCTGTGCTCACATATTCATTGCAAAATTAATAATAGACAACAGAATTTTAAATGATTTGTTAGGGAACTTATAAAACACACATTTGAAAACATACACACACATACACACACACCACACACACACAGAGTGGGGTCCAGAGCAGCTTGACCACACAACTGCTATGACAGGCAGACAGACAGCAAGCAGGTTCTTGCAGGCAGCACTTGGTGGTCCCAGGAAGGGCCAGTGAGTGGACACCATCCTGGGAGGAGCTAGAGTCTGAGGGGAAATACCTGACACTCCAAACATCCCCTTCCTGGGAAAGGGACAGTAATTGAAGAGATAGTCTCCAGGTGCACCTCTGCTGATCTGCTGATATACCTAGCCTAGGTTTGTAACTCCACAGTTCTGAGCCCGCTAGAGCCCTCCCCCTAATAAAATCCCTTGCCTCCAGCTCCTGAGGGTCAATCCTACTCTACCGCTGCTTCAGGACAGAATGACTCAAGCTAGCTTATCGATAAAGAGACTCTTTGCTGCTACATTGGATCAGTCTCTTGGTGTTCTTTTTGGGGGTCTGGACTCCGGACACAACAACAAAAACAACAACAACAACAACAACAACAACAACACACACACACACACACACACACACACTTATCTAGCTGTGAGTTATTAGTATCTTTCTTTATCTTGGCATTTTCTGCTTTTGATATCTGTAGTCCCAGATTGGAAGTGACAATGGATAAGAGCAGTACTTCATGCATTCCATAAGGCATTGCCCTCAAAAACAATTTGAAGAAATGTGAACATGTTGCAGCTTTAGCCTGTCTAAATATAGCTAAATGTCAAGAAATTTGACATCTTATCAATTTGTAAACTATATAATTAAAAAGGTTCTATTATATTTTCTTTCTGGACTAAAACAAGAATGACGATAACTAGAAAAACTACTTGAAATTCCCTCTTGTCTGAAATTTTGTGTTCCATGAAACTTCTCTGGGGAAGACTGGAATGAGAGTCAGCTAGGGCATTGGGTTTTGTTGGCAAAGGGATCTAGACATAGTCTGGGGAATCTCCACTTCCCAGTAGGCACAGGCACTAGGTGCCTGCTTGTATTATTTACTTAACAATCGCTGTGAAGTAACAGGTGATTACTGTTGATTATAGCCCATCATGTTCAAGGGAATGGTGGCAGGAACTTGTTATATGTCAACAATATCCAGAAATAGCAACCTCAGGACAGAAGTACATCTGAGCTATGGTCTTCAGTGCTACCTCTCCAGAAATCTACCAGGCAGGGCCCAGTTTCTACATGTTCTAAACATCCTAAAACAGAGCCATCATCTAGAGTTTCAAGTATTTCAATACATGACCCTGTGGGACCATTTTACATTCACACTATATTCTACTATGACCCCCTTTAGGTTTGTGTACATCTCATAATGCAAAGTACATTCACTCATCTTTCTCATAGTTTTAACAGTCCCAACACTGCTCAAAAGTCCAATGTCTACAATTTCCCTTGACTCAACATGAACTTTTAAGTATTCTATTTAACTTTTAAACTTTTCTATTCTACAAAATAGAAAAAAAGAAACTTACGAACTTCCACTATACTATGGCACAGCCTTTGTATTCCCATTCTAAAAGGAGTAACGGGATGACAGCAAAGAATGGATTAAAGCAAGACCAAAACTCAGCAGGGAAAATATCAAAGACTCCAACTCCACACCCAACATCTAAGCCTCACGACATGGCACAATATGGATTGAGTGGTCTGGGGCCATGCTCCTCGTGACCCTCTTAGCTGTAGCATACATGATTTCTACATTGGTTTAGTTTTACTTTGTATCTAAAGTTGTTCTTAATAGATATATCTGGACTCTCTAACATTCCCAAGTCTCTATTGTATTTACCTTGAAGAGTTTCACATATCAGCCTTTCAGAGCCTCACAGGCTATTTTGTTTTGCTTTGGGTCTTGGCACAAGATTATTTAACTCTGTAACTATTGCACCCTGCATGGTTAGAAAGCCAGTGCCATGTGATAATGCCAAGTTCTCAGCTCGAGATGTAGCATGCCTCCATGAACATTGTTGGCAGTAGCCTTTGACTGCCTTAGTGGCTTTCTCCAGGGGAACCATTGCTTTCGAGAGCTTTTTACAGGGAACCCTGGTGTTTCTATCTTTTCAGGACTCTATGTTCAAATGAGCTTGCATTTGTGTACCCTCAAGCTTTTGATGGCTGTAATTCTACTGTTTAAAAAACCCTTTCTAAAGGAACTAAGCTCTACAAGAATAGGCAATATGTGGAGCCTCAAGGGGAGTGTTCAGACTGTGCTTTTGTGAATGGACTGGCACCTTGGAGCCCATTTCCTCCAGAAGAACACCTAACCCAGTCTGGATATTAGGATAAGGAAATTGGATTTGCCTGGAGTGGATGCTAAGCTAATCCACCTTGGGACCTCTTACCCTTTCTGGGGAGAGGTTGGGGGATGGGGAGGAGAGAGGCTAAAGGCACCTTTGTCCTGCTGAGGATGCCAACATTTCATTGGTTTAGGACCTTTCATGGCAAATGGATGGATTTCTAAGCTTCCTTTACCATATAAACAAGTTCTTTACCTCCAAACATCTTTTTCTGCATCATGACGACACTGTTCATGCGGAGAGCCTCAACTAATACAAATTGTAATTCTTTATGCTCTATAATGAGAGTCATATCACATTCCTGACATTTCCAGCCATCTAAGGTGCAGGATGAGGTCAGTCATACTCCATCCTCTGCTCACTGTGAATAAGTAATGAACAATGACAATCATCCAGGGTCATAGTCAGAATCACTGGCCTGTGTTTGTCTTATCTATGCTTCTAATGAGCTTCACTATCTCAAGACATCTGCCAATTAACCAGAGTCACAGGACAAACCAAATGACATTTTTTTCTTTATAAAACTTATTTCTAAAGACTAGAAAGGTTATTTTTATTTTATAGTGATTTCATTTTGCACAACCTTCCCACAGATTTTTACTATAATGTCTATTCTTCTTATTAGGAAAATGTTTTGATTATTAGTCACCGACATTGTATGCTGGCACATCAGTGAATGAACCAGCAGGGGACACGGTATTTTATTTGAAATACAAATAGGAATCAAGAATATCTAGGGAAGAAAGTTCATTCAGATGGCAAAGAGACCAAAATAGGAACATAAAACTAGTCTTATCTCTCGTACTTTTATGTCAACAACAGTAAGTTTTATGCAAACTGTTAAACTGATTATTTCTTTCTGTCCTTTTTTTTTGGTGTCTAGACAGCTTCCTTTGCAAAAATTTAAAGTATATGGGAAAAATGAATAACTGAGACTTTTTACACCCAAGAAATGTGTTTCTAATATTTAGAAATATCAAACACTTATTTCTTTCAAAGTCTGTTTTATTTTTGGTCATGTTTATGTGTATGCCCAGGTGTGGCCTTGTAGAAGTAGGTGCACAGGGGCCCCTGATATAGAGAAGGGGACATTAATTCCCAGAAGCTGAAGCTATGAGAGGCTGTAGCTGTAGACCTTCCTGAGATGGGTCCTGGGAACTGAACTTAAGTCCTTTGCCATAGTTGTGTTTTAGCACCAATTCAGGTTGTAAGAAAAGAGACTCAGAGCCAAATATTGGGAAAAGGTTAAAATATTAGAAAGAGGAAGCACCACAGTCAATTCTCACCCAACTGTCTTGCAATTTCCTCAGGCTCACTCCTGGTAGCTTCTGTAAGTTGTTTTCTGCCTCTGCTGGGTTCCTAAGAAGCTTTAAATACCCTTCTCATTAACTATATCCCATCCAGGTTAGGGTTAAAGGCACAAGCTACTCTACTTCTAGCTAGCTTTGACCTCACAGAAACAGAGGAAATTCTGTCTCTGGAGTTATAAGATTAAGGGTGTAGGTCACCACTTCCAGCTTTCTCTGTGCTAGGATTAAAGGTGTGTGCTGTTGAATCTCAGCTGTTTGTTCTTGTACTCAAGGATCAGGAAATTCCTGAGATGTCTGCCTAGGATTTAACTGTGTGCTGTCTCCCCAGTATTTCAGATTTTATTAACTATGTAAGTATCGCCACACTGTGTGCTTGCTCTTAAGTGCTAACCTGTTGCTCAAGCCTTATCTGTTCTCTTTTAGGTTATTACAATCCTCATACACAATGTAGACATCATGAGAAATGTGAATGTTTATTATTGTAAAATATATAATTTATAATTTATTCATATAAAATATATGGTAAGCTGCATATTATTTATTAAAAATTTAAAGAATATATACATATTTTCAGTTCTTGGCATTTCATACTCACATTAAGAAAACAGGATTTGTATAATATTCTGCCAAAAATCCATGAATCATAAAAATCCCAAAGTCACTGAAATTCCAATTGTTAATGTTTTAAATTAAGATTCTAAACTTTATAGAACACCAAAGTGATCTTGAGTGTTCACAAAATCTCGTGTGTCAAAGCTTTAGTCTCCTGGGTAGCATAACTGAGAGGCTCTGGTACCTTTGAGAAGTTGGATCAAGTTCCTCAGGCCTTCAGTGGGGTGGATCAAAAAAGGATTCTTGGTCGATGGCACCTACTTTCTCTTTTTTGCTTCACGGCTAATTTTCTTTCCTGCTCCATGTTCTGGGCATCATATACTGTTTTGCCACAGGCCCAAAGTACCATAAGAAGTCAATCTGTGAAGTGCTCAAGCTGTGAGTCAAAGATAATAAGTCATTGTTTATAAGCTGATTGCTGGACTCTGTTACAGTGACCAAGATTGGCATCAAGTAAGTGAATGAAACACTAAGTGAGGGAATGGCAGAAAATCTTATTCTCTCAAGTTCATTTGGTTAGATAGAATTAGTAACAGCAGATCCAGTTTTCAAAATAACATATTTTTATTAATAGTGTAAAGTGAAAACTCTTGGATGTTATCATGCACACCACTTTTCTACAACTCTTTAGCCTGTTCTGGGACCTCCTGTGAGGTCTGTCTGGGGTGTTTATGATACAGGGAAGTAAGATATATTTCCTAATGAGGCACCAATGTTACGCCGAAAGTCGAGACCCCAGAGAGACCACCAGAGACAAGGGCGTAGCTGAATGCAATAGCAAGGTTTATTTATTGACATAAATACAAGCCATGGCAGGGAACCCAATCCAGCTCTTGCCATAGCAAGATCAGGAGGGGCTCCTGAGGGGAGCTTAACAGCCACTTTTAAAGGGAAAAACCACAATTTGGGGTTACTCTAGTACAAGGTTGTGTGCTGACAGCTAATCTGGGGAATTTCTCCTTGAATCTGGACCCAGGAATGATGGTGTATTTTGACTAGAGCATTTGGTGGTCAGATAGCAGGGTCAGGGTGATATAGATTCTGCAGTCAGAACTGAGGTCATGCTGCCCCTCTGTGAACAGCAGTTTCTAGCTATGGTCTCTGGGAACTGGGTGAGGGAATCTTTCTCAGCGCTCATTCTGCTTTAGTTTAGCATAGTTCTCTAAAATGGAAGATTCTTTTTAGTCCTGGACTCCACCTGGATCATCCAGGTTTCCAGCTCATTCTCTCCTAGAGCTGGGCAAATGCCTGCCGGGAATGTGGAACTGAACTCTATTTTATCTCTATGGCTACTAGAATACAAAATGGCATTTCTTGAGCTAAGTTTACTCTCTTCACCATCAAAAAACAAAAACCAAAACAAAACTCAGCAACCAAGATAAAGAATGTTAATTTGGCTCATCTAGTCCCTACCTCACTGAGCACTGACTCTTTACAAGGTGCTGCATTAAGAATTGATTTGCATTTTCCTCAAACTCTTAATTAAGATTTTTTTTCTCAGTAAGGTTGTCACTGTTTTGAAGAGAAGAACTCACTCACATGGACAGTTTCCATTGTCAGAAAGTGGTAAAATCAGCATAGCAACCTAGACTCCATGCTGTGCACATTTCCTTCCTCTCAGAATTTTAATGTCCATTTCAAGACTGTGTGATGGGATACACCTACAAAGGAGCCAATGAAAATCGTGCTTCTTTTCCCCCTCAAAAAGACCACACCATCAAGACAGCTCTGCATGATTTTCCTGATAGTCACAAATGTCAAAAAACATCTGGTCTTTTCAAGAACTTGGGCAGTCTTTATCTTTTTGTTCTCTAGTCTACTAGATGATAAAGTTAAAAAAACAAACCTACCCCTTTCTCTTTTCTGTAAATTTTTAAACAAACAACTCCCTCCACCACCCCTTTTGGTTTCTTAAGCTCTCGAAAGAGTTTACTTTGTGTCTTCCAGATACACTTTACATTTACCCACATAGAGTCTTTATTAGGGAGTAATCTCAAAGGCAGAAAGATTCTGAAAACTGAGTTCTGGCTGATTATTTTCTCCATTCTGTTGTAAGGGTGCCTGTCAGATCAACCTTGGAAAAGAAAAGTTGTTTTTTTGAAGAAAAACGCAACGTTCTATTTAAGTGAATGCGGCGGCACAAAGGTACTTTTGTATTTTGCTCCCTTACAATTGCTACATTTGAACATTATTATTGATTTCTTTTTTCTTTGAGGAATGCTGTGATGAATTGAATGATTAAAGAAAATCTTTGCAGTTTGTTCTGTTTTCTCCTGATAATCAGAGGCAAAATAACATCCTACAATAACAAGGATTAAAGAAATGGATTCTTTCTTGGTGATTTGCGGAGTCCTTCTTGCATCTAACACCATCTAACAGCTTTAAAATGATAAGGCAAGATGCAAAACAATGGTGATGGTATTTAGCTCATCTGGCACCCACTGTTCTAAGAGTCTTGCCTTGAGTGTTACCTTGAAAAAATAGTCTCAAAGGAACAAAGACTCCACAGCATCAGTTTTCCATCAAGTGATCTTCATCCTGACATATAGCAAAATATTAGAGGGAAAATGCTTGACTTTACACATACCTTCAAAGTGTTTCACATAGGAGCATTTGTTGAGTAGAGAATGTCTACATAGGGAACTCAGTGGCTGACTTACATGAGACAAGGTGCTCTGCATTAATAAAGCTATCAGGCAAGTTACTATGAGTGAGATCACCCTCAGTTGATGAGTTCTGCATTACTGAGAATCACAATTGAACAGGACAGATGACTATCTGTGCTACTGTGTTCAGGTTCTAAACATACTGCTAAGAAATGATGTCTTTCCAACCTACTAAACCCAAATGTTGTTAAATTTGGAAAGAGTAGGGCATAGCAAAGACAGAGTATTTTTGCTTTGCCTCTTGTTCCACTTATTTTTTAATTAGCTGGTGAAATAACAGGGTTCATCTGCGTTGGTTCACTGCCTTATACACCATCTATCATTGAGGGAAGTCAAAGCAGGCTGTTTGTTCTTTGCTTTGTTGATAGTCTTGTCCTTAGGTAATTTTCTTACATAGCCCAGAAACATCTACCCAAAGAATGATCCGCTGACAGTGGGTTGGGTCCTGCTCTATTAACTAATGATCAGAACAATCTGTCACAGGCCTACACTATAGACTTAATTCTTTTCCTGATGGTTCTAGGGTGTCTCAAATTGACAATGAAAGCTCCCTAAGATACTCTCCATTTCTGTCTCTCATAAAACTTTTTCCTTCTCTCTCATAACTCCCTTGTAGTTTTATGAATATGATATACAACTGAATTTATTCTGTCTTAAAGAAAAAGTGAGTTTTTTTTTTTTTTTTTTTTTTTTTTTTTTTTTTTTTTTTTTTTTTTTTTTTTTTTTTTTTTTTTTTTTTTTTTTTTTTTTTTTTTTTTTTTTTTTTTTTTTTTTTTTTTTTTTTTTTTTTTTTTTTTTTTTTTTTTTTTTTTTTTTTTTTTTTTTTTTTTGGCAGGATCTCATTGCATAGCCTTAGCTGGCTTCATGTGTAAGCCTCCTAAGTACTGTAATTAGAGGTGTGTGCATACTAGCACTGCTTGGGGATTTTGCTTCTTATTCATCTTTCTTGGGCAAATTTAGATTGTAGACTGATCTTCAGGGTTCTCATCTGTAATACCAAATGCTGACATAACAACTAACATCTCTAGATTATGGGTTATTTTTGACTAAGATAAACATGAAATACTTGTGGTGACCTCTAAAGACTAATATTAGTTCTATTTTATTATTAAATTCTGTTATAAAATCAACCCCATGAAGCATATTCATTCTTTGAATGAGTGTGACACATGCAGAAGATATGAATTCTTCTCCAGTTGATCTTGACTCTAATGGAAAGACTGTTTGTGCCTTATAGCCTAGAGACTACTTGAGCTGAGCCATTTTACTCCAACCTTACCCAAATTCTGAAACAGAAAACAGAAGTGCTGCATTGTTAGCCTTAGTTTGTGTGAATGAATGCCCAGACTTTTAGTGACTCAAGATTAAATACCAAAAGTGTCATATTTTGATACAGGAAAACTTCTCTTACTAATTCTTGAAAAAGATATATCTCTATGTAAAGTAAATCATCAAGGCTTATAACGTTGATTTCCAATATGGCTCATGGGGGCAACCTTCACGTCCTTATTGAGTGGACTTTGTAGCACTGCATTATAACAGGCAATACTGTCTGTATAGTTTCAGAGGTTATGCATTCAGGTGCTAATACATTGTCAGTTTTGTAAATGGCTATTTCCAAATTATTGCAATACATAGCACATCAGAGATGAAGATAAAAATAAGGAGTTAATAATGTGCTTCCATTACTTTTTAAATGATATTCCCATGTCATTGTCAGGGTAGAAAGTCAAATTCATTCCCATAAAATAGAATTTGTGTCTCCCATGCAAATATACTTAAAGTCACAGAAATACTGGCACATGGTTGTTAAAGAAATGCAGGGGGTTGGTGCACTTATAGCATGGCAGAGGCATTAAGCAGAGTCACCAAAACCACTCAAAAGTATGAGTATACAGCTTGCTGACTTTAGACCAACCTTATGTACTGCCTGTGTTATGCTCTCAGGGAATTTATACTACTTACATTGTAACTCAGTATATTTACTTTGAAGCTATTTAATTTACCTTAAAGGCTCAGTGGAAACCTAGTGCAATGGGAAGTCCATGGAAGCTATAAGATTAACCCTAGTAAAGATGGTAGACACAGAGCATAAACTGGGCATCTTCTGTAACTAAGCAAGGCCTCAAGTGGAGGGATTAAGACACCAATCCAGCCACAAAAGCTTCAATCTACAGCTTGTCCTGCTTGTAGAAAGTTCTGAGACCTGAGCCTGAGCCTAGTGGAGTCATTGTCAAAGAGACCAGAGAGACTTTATCCAGCAGCGAATGGGAACAAGTCCTACCCCAAACATTAGACAGTGCTTGGGGAGTTCTGTGGAGGAGAGGAAGGATCAGAGGAACAAAGGGGACAGGGACCCACAGAATCGACTTACTGGGATTCATGAGGACTCGAAGAGATCAGGGAGCCCATAGTGGCCTAGACCCTCTGCATAATGATATAGGTGAATAGCTTGGTCCTCTTGTGGGACTCCTAACAGCAGGAGAAGGGGACTGTCTTTGACTCACTTGCCTGCTTGTGAGTTGTTTCCTCCTACTGAGTCGTCTCATCAAGTCTTGATATGATGGTATATACTACCTGGTATTATTGTAGTGTATTATGCCATGTTTGGTTGATGTCCCTGGGAGATCTGCTCTTTTATGAGGAGAAACTGAGAGGGATGGATCTGGGGAGACTGATGTAGGAAGAAGAGACTGAAAAAGGGGGAGGGGGTAGAAGAAGGGGAAGCTTTGGTCAGAATGTAATAAATATGTGGGAAGAATAAAAAAGTAAAGGTCATCTCATAGCAGATCCATTTAAACCACCTCCTCCATAGATTCTTCCCTTTATAGACCTAATCTACTGCTGCCTCCAAACTCAGTGTTTCCACCCACAGCATATACCCCCTTCCTTTATGATATTTGTTTTTTTACAGTCCTACGGAAAATGTTATCAGGGAGGTTTTGCTACTCTCTTTCTTGTCTTTCAGTTCACTGATTCCTTTTTCCTGTCAAATAAACATGTAACAGTATTAGAAGGATGTGATTCTTTAAAATCTTTACAGCTAACACAATGGAACATTGTTGGAGGATGCCTCAGTGCACATTTTAGAGTATATAGGCTTTCCTCAAACCCTTATCAAATACTACTTGTGTGTTACTTGTGGATGATTCTGGAGACATGTAACTTCGAGCATGGAGGAAGGTGCGTCTCTGTGACAGAGTCCAGGAATGAGTAGCATATGGAGCAGTTACAGCCTATAATCCAGGCCTTGTCGTCACAATTAATGTCACTTTCTTTGTTGTCAGCATCGTAATGTTAAAAAATGAAAAAGAAAATTAGGAAGCGATAGGATAGGGTAAGCAAGAGGTGATGTCAGAAAAGGTCAGTGCATGTGGGCTGTGCTCCAGGCTCCCTTCTGCTCCTCTTAGCCATGTGCACAAAGTCAAGGAAGAGAACAGCCTTTACTTTCTAACCTGCGTGTGTGGATAGCAATGGTGCCAGCTCCAGGGTGTCAGCGAGTGAAACACTAACTCTACAATGCTTCATGCTGTGCTTGGCACACGTTATCACAGTCTCTGTATCTGTGTTGGTTACATTGTTAACACTTGTAGAGTGTCTACTATGACATAAATCTCAAAATAGAACTAAATGTTTCATGGGGAACATCTGAGTTGTTTCCTTCTAACCACATGCAGAGGCTGGTGTATGTGGACCATGTACGACCATAGAGGAAGACCCTTTTTCTAGGTGTGCCTTTTCTTTCTTTTGTCTTTTGGGGGTAAACGACATTGAAGGTAGTTGTAGCACAGAATATATTTGGTTACAAGGTATATGCCATGAGTTATATATCATTAGGTAGTGATTTTCTTTACCATCTGCCTTATCTAATTTTCTATTGCTGTATTAAGATGCCACAATCAAGGCAACTTATAGAAAAACCAGGTTACTGGGAGCTTTAGAGGGTTTGTTCATGATCATCATAGAGGAGGCGATGGCAGCAGGCAGGCAGGCAGGCAGGCAGGCATGGTGCTGGAGCAGTAGCTGAGGGTTTACATCCTGAGCCATAAGCACAAGACAGAGAGGCCTAAATGAGAGTGACATGAGCTTTTCAGTCCTAAAAGTCCACTCCCAGTGATGCACCTTTCCAATAAGATCACACCTTCTGACCCTTCCCAAACAGTTCCACTAACCAAATATTCAAACATATGCACCTATGCGGGGGGGGGGAGCTTTCTCTTTCAAACTACCAAACCATCTCTTTATAACTTGCAATTTATTGGTCAAACAATGATACAGATAGGCCTGTATTCTTCAGCATTTTGCTTCTGACTTCTAATAAAGACTGATTTATTGGAACTAGGTATTTATAATATCCATCTGTTGGAGAAGTTACCACAGCCACATTTTTACCTATAGTTACAAGCACACAGATAAGAGCCAACACTTTGGCCATCATTTGAAGTGAAGACACTTAAAATATAAGTTCAAATTGAACAGAGTGGAATACATATTTATCATAGTATTAAGGAAATAAAAATATTTTGTTTAATAAGACCTCATGAGTGCAGGTTTGAGAGATAGCTCAGTTGTGAAGAACATTGTTTGTTTTTCCAGAGGACCCAAATTTTACTTCCAGCAGCAGACAAGTTGGCTCACAATAGCCTTTTGCTTCTGACACAGGGAATCCAATGCCATGTTCTGGCTCTTGAGGACATTTGCACCCACATGTCACAAATATACAGATACAGACAGAGACAACAAATGGACACATACACATAGATAATAATAAACTAAACCTGAAAAGAACAAAAGCTTCATGACTGAGATTGAACTTGCTGAGGTAAGCGATGGGAAGGAATTTCTATTCCAGGATTTAAAAAGTCTTTTGTAACACTTGTCATGAATGTACCCAAGCTGGAGTGAATATGATTGAATGCTATGTTAGAAGCCTGGCCATTAGCATTGTTTACTCAGGGCTACAAAGGAAGCATTGACCATAGTTTATGTTGCATGAGCAGCAAATTGGCTCAGTAGAAAGGCCGGCTGCATGTTTACAAGATAGCCTACTGTCACAAATGTTTGGAAAAAATACCACTGAACCATAAACATCTTCAATGAGTCCAGAATGATTCCAGATTCTAGAATCTTTCAGTAGCAGTGATAGTCCACGTGCGTAATGTAAAGAGAAGTAACTATTCATATGGGGGGCAATATTTTTAAATCCCTCTGGTGTTTTCTCTCTGTAGATGAGTAACTTCAATTTGTGTATCTGTGATAGTAACAGATGATGATATATAAATGTCATGTAGATTACTTGGTTGTCATAGAAAAAAAGCAATGAGATCATAATAGTCATAAGTTAAATTTTAGCTCCATAGTTTTCTCCATTCACTCAACAGTTCTGGATATCACTCAATTCCCTACCCAAGTCAATGGAAATTGTTCCTGTGTTCTTTTCCCCAAGAACTGCAGGAAACAGCAGTAGAAATATCTTTGAGGTAGAGGTAAAGAGAAAACATGTGCTATTCACAGAAGATTCTCAGACAGATCTTCATATGTGAACTGAGGTTGGCAAAAAGAGTAAGAACTCACTGTGTGATGAAATGTTCATTTAATGTTCTAGTCTGGCCTCTGACCCTGAGGGCACAGTTATTAAAAATTTTGAAAATGCCTGTTCTTACTGTTCCTAAAGGTACACTCTTGCCCAATATTCTGTTGATTATGTCTTTTAAAAATATTTCTTCCATGTTCTTAAAGAGTCAAATTTTCATTTCCTTTGTGATGGGAGCTAATTATTTTGGAAAAATTTTGTTAAAATTATTTTTTAAAGGATGTCATCTTGTGGCAAGTAAGATTGGACTCAGAGAATTAAAGAAAAAGTGATGAGAGATCTAATTAAAGCAAAGGGACAATTTTTTCTTTGCAGAAGGGTTTCTGACATGTCACAGCACTTGTTAAAATAGTATTTTTGTTAATATTGACTAATTATTCTTTCATATATCTCTCTATGTCCCAAGGATTTCTGTGAGTATTTTAAAATTAATTTCTTATGACTTGAGTTCTTTGAATTCTGAACTTGTGTAACCACTTCTGCCTTGGGCATCTCTGATGATATAAATGATTCTCAACACAGCCTAACATGGGGCTTTCATTCTCTCCAGCCTCCCTTTTCTTAGACATCTTATTCATTTCTTCATTTAATTTTTAATGGAATATCTACTGAGTATATTCTATGTGTTCAGTGTTACTACAGATGTTTGTTGGGAAGCTGGGCATAGAGAGCAGCCTTTGCTTTTGTGAATTGTAGGAGATAAGGAAGCAGATAAATATGAATTGCAGCATCAGTGAAGAAATGGGAAGTCACAGGAATTCTTAGAAACAGTGTAAGCATTTGGGAGTATCATATACAAATCTTTTGCATAAATTTTTCAAATTTTCTTATCCTCAGAGATAAAAAAATTTATCTTTGAGGTCTTCTATAACTTGGTCTCAAATTTTCCCAGTAGAATTTTTGGTTTTCCTTCTATTCTAAAGCTACATTTCTTCTTTTCTATTCCTTGAATTTTGAGAACGTCTCTTTGCCATCTTTCTTCTGCTGACATCTTGGACTGTAAGAGTTTCCTTCTCACTTCCAGATTAATCTGATGCCATGTGGACAGACATGTCCTTGAGACTCCCTATGACTCTCTCTCCTCTCCTGTCTCTTGTACTTTTCTGTCTCATGCTTCTTCAGAGTGTGTGTGGTGAAAGACACCAGTCTTTCCTAAAGGTGCTTTTGTTTATTGTTTGCACCATGTCCTCCTGCTAATATTTAGGCCTTAGGAAAACAAGGACACATTTGTGCTAGTGTCTGTCCACTACTCCACTGTGCCTGATTAGCTCAGATAGTCAGATCTGTGCTTAGAACGGGCTGGCACATTGAACTGGTCAGCCAATGTTCAATGAGGCAATGGAGACAAATTTAAAATTAAAATTTGACTGAAATTTGTGAAAGAAAGCTCATGACCCTTCCCAGTCTCCACATCATTTGTTGTAAGTGTTGACTTCACAGGAACCTCTGCATTTAGAAGCACTAATGAGCACAGACCAGTAAGCACTTGGCGTGTCTTCAATGAGGAATGTTCTCCTTAGTTTCAGGAGTCTGCATGCTTTTTTCCCAGCTGGGGTTTTATCTAGTGAAGTTTATCGAAGGTAAAGTCTTGTTGAAGAAAGTAAATCACGGGGGTGGGGGGGTGGGGGTGGGGGTAGGGTGTGGTATGGGGGGTGGGCTTTACGTTTTCTAGCCTGTCTGTTCTTCCTATTTTCTCTCTTTCTCCTTCCTCTCTCTTCTTCTCTCTCATACTCCCCTCCCCACTCTGTGTGTGTGTGTGTGGTGTGGTTGAGATGCGATTTCTCAATTTCTTACTGCTGATGCTTGCTACCATTTCTTGTTGTCATGATGGTCTGTTATCTCTCCGAAACTGTACACCAGAAGAAAGACTTTCATCTACAAGTAGCTTTTGGTCATGATGTTTTACCATAGTGACAGAGAAGTAGCCAATATAACATTCAAATATGTACTACAGTGTTAGAACCAATCTAGACCATACCTTAAGCAATAATTTATACATGTAAGAGAACACTCTGCTCTGACTCCATGTCATCTTAAATATTTAGTATCTGAAAGCCCAAATGCTGAATGGCAAAACGCCTAATTTGCTGGTTATGTTACCATGTCAAAACTGCAAGCAGTGTCCAAACATGAATCTTAAAACATTCCAGGATTTCTTTTTTAAAATGAAAAAGAATGCTTAGAGACTTAATTTTAGTATAAAAAAAGAATGTATTTTTTTTTTTTCAGATTTTTTTCCCTCTGGAAAAAATACTTTAAATGTATGGAAAAAAATGCTGCTATCATATGGGAGTAACCATTATTTACATAAATGTGTTTTACACACTGACAAGTTTTATAAGATAATGGGAACTTTTGTGTTCACAATTTTAGTTTAATAACAATTTAGCCAAAATAGAAGAAGAAATCACTGAAGGAAAATGATCTTTCAGAATTTTAACTATTAAAAAATGAACACTATTAAATTGTCAGGCAATTCATTTATGCATCATTGGCAAATCATCAGAAAGTCTGGTCAGAAATGTCCTTAAACCTCCTGTTGAAGCATCTTTGAATTGTATTTTTTTTTCATGCTAACTATACCCAACAGAGTTACTCTAGGGTCAAGCATTCTGGCGTAGTGAAGCTTTGTGTGCACTACAAGTCTACTTGGAGTGCTCAGTTATATCTTGTATAGATATTTATAAAGACATTACTGTATTGCAATAAGCATTTCATACCCAAGGAATACAGTAAGGAACAGCAAGAGATAGAATGCTGTGGGATATTGCTCTTGTACACTGTAAAGATTTTGTCTAATAAAACACTGATTGGCAAGTAGGAAGTATAGGAAGGATTAGTAAACTAGGAGAATTCTAGGAAGCTGAACAGCAGAGCAGAGATGACAGGAGACACAGAGGAAACAAGACGAGAATCCTGTACTGAAGCAAAGGTACCAAGCCATGTGGCTAAACCTGAATAAGAATCATGAGTTAGTTTAAGAAGTAAGAGTTAGCAAGTAATAAACCTGGGCAATAGGCCAAACAGCTTGTAATTAATATAATTAATTTTATTCTTTAGGACTAAATGGCTATGGGACTGGCTGGGTGGGACACAGAAAGACCTGACTACAAATAAATGTTCCAATGTAGTGCTTGTACATCCACATAAAGTCTGAAAATGGCTCTAGAACACAGAAACAGCCCCAAGCACCTTCTTAGTTGTGTTGCTCAAGTGGGCCTTGGTACAGAAACAGCATGGTGTATGGTTTGAACTACAAGGGTTTGCTCTTGACTTTGAGCTGCAACAGGCATATTACTGTGATCTCACAAAAGCCTTGATACAAGCATGAGCTGCATATGACAGATTTAAGGTTTATGTTCATACAGACAAAAAAGGATCAGAGTCAGTGATGGCTTCTTGGTGGAAGCATTTTTTTGGGTGGACTGTATTTGCTGGTGGCAAGCAAAGGCACAGCTCCTTTAAGAGAAGTTTCCTGACTTATTTTTAGCAGCAAAAACATAGAGGCTCTTTTATGAGGTCCTACTGCTAAACACTTATGTGAAGTTTATTAGCAAAAAGTGGTGGTGCTCTACTTGGTGGCAGTATGGACCCTAAATTAATTCCCCAGATTTGGGGTAGTAAATATGGTTCAATCCAGTACCTCTGTCATGAAGCTAAGCTCTCACAGACCAAGGATCTGGGTGGAGCAACCCACCTTAGCTGAACCTTTGATCCTAGCCATGCCTTAACAGATTAACAGTATTGTCAGAAAAAAGAAAGATAAACAGTAAAAACAGATTCAGATCAAAAAACCCCACAAAAACCAAAAAAAAAAAAAACCCAAAACCAAAACCACCAACAGAAAACTCTCTAAACATTTACACTGTGTTTAAAAATATACATAGGCTTGAGAGAGAAAAAAACCAATGGGAAAATGATAGAGAAAGTCCTTATAAAAGAAACATCTCACTAACATAGAAGATTTATATATTGCGTGTGTGTGTATATATATAGTTATATATAAAAATGTATATACATGTAAATTTATAAATACATACTTTATATTTATAATTTTATTTATATTTCATATAAATTTGTATATTCATACATAAATACATAGTTATAGTTTTATATATCTATTGTAGGCAAGATTTGTTCTTCTTAGTTCTATTTAAGAATTATTTTATCCCATGAGACTTTAAATTCCCGTTTCCAGAATAAATGAATGCTCATCTTTATAAAAATGCAGCCTGCATTCAGTCACAAGTAAAGCTTGTTTATTTGAAATAGTTTCTAAGATGATTGTCCCCAGAGGAAATCTTGGCACCTTTGTATTCTTTATGTCAATATACTTTTATTTTCAGACAAAAACAATACTTCTCTCTCCCCTCCAATGTAGGTTGGATGGTATTCTAGTGTGGATATTTACTTTTCTGCTTTGTGGACTCTGATGACAAGGTCTTCTTACCTTCTGACCTAGCTTTGATATAAGTGCAGCTAGCCCATTCACAGAGATGCATCAGTGGTGAAATTCTGTGAAGTACAAGGACCTCAGCCTCCTTGATTCCAGGTACATCTATTTATATAAACATGGACCCTTGTAGAGTATTAATAACATTAGGTCCTTTTGACTTTTGAGGTGGCTTGCGTTTGATTGTCGGGTTAGAGGTGACCATTTTGCTTACTGCTAGCTCCCATATTCTTTATTTATAAAGACCAAATCTGTTTCTAATTGGGAAAATTGTGCAGCCATTGCTGATTTTGTTTGCATTTGCAAGGGACATGGTCTTTCTTAATAAATGCTTATTTTTGAGGTAATAAATTTTTATTTTTTCACCTGTATAAGCCGGTGCTGGGGTCCAGGCTCAATTTTTCTTTAATTCATTGACAAGGTTCCCATTCTTTTTTTTTGTCTTCTGTTTTATTTATATCATTGGTACAATGGCCTCTGCAGCTATCATATGCTGCCTCCTTGTTACTATAGCTCCCACTAAACCACATGAATTGATTCCAGGAACTGGCTAAACTTCCAAGTCCAGATTTTACAATGGATATCCCATTTTTATACTGTGATTAAAATATAGGTGGCAAACACATAGGCATATTTCACTATCAGGTGCAATGAAAAAGAATTTCTTTGTAAAATACTTAGAATATAAAACAGATGTAATTTCACAAACATCAAAGTCTTAATAATTGTTTAATGTTCTTTTATAATTCTATTCTCTCAAACTTAAAATTAGTTGAGTTGATAACATTAAATACAAACAAAAGAGAAAGATTTTAAATTTAAAATCAAAATTTGCAAAACAATGACAAGTTGTTTAAATGTATTTTTGTAATAATTCTTAAAAGAAAGTACTTCATATAAAATTTCTAACTCCTGATTAAGGTATTAATATGCTTATTAACTTTCACTTAAGTTACTGATGATCAAATTCTAGCTGCTTTAAAATTTAAATTCTGGAACTGTTATGATTTCTGAATTAACATATATATGCATGAGAATTGCATTTCACTTTTGAAGATGTAAGACAGTTAATAATGGTGCAAAACATTATGTACAAGTTGTAATTGGGCAAATAAATGTTCTAATTACTATTTGGGAAATACAGACTCTTATTCTATAGGAGCTTCGTGGGAATGTTAACTATGAGTGACAAATTCAGCCATTGGGGACACTATTGATTCATATTGAATGGTGATGTCTATGGTAGGGAATTAATAATTTGCTGAAACATATTCAGATTAAACAAAAATTAACCATGGTATTAATGAAACAAGCAATAACAGAAATAAAAAAAGCAGAATATTTGGTCAACAACTTGAAAAACTTCTCATTTTTTAATCTACAAATATGATATACTTAGAATATAAATACTTAAGAAAGTTTCTATCTAAAAGATGAAGATTAATGATGAAGTTGAGGAGCTAATAAAAGAATCATTAAATAGTTTTGTGCTTTAAGACCTGGATGAGAGTTGGGTGTAGTACATGCCTTTAATCCCAACTCTCAGGAGACAGAGACAGGCAGATCTTTGTGAGGTCAAGGCCAGCCTGGTGGTCTACAGAGACAGTTCCAGTATAGCCAGGGCAATTACACAGAGAAACTGTATCTCAAAAACAAAATAAACTACAACAAGCCACCTTAGCTGAACCTTTGATCCTAGCCATGCCTTAACAGGTTAGCAGTGTTGTCATGAAAAAAGATAAACAAAATCAAAAAAGATTTGACTGAGAGCAAAAGATTGGCTGTGTAGTGTAACCAGAATCTCAAGGGAGCTATGAAAAGTATGTGGAATTGCAGATGGGCCAACTGGTCGCCTTGGAGTAAGCACAGGCTCCTGACATAACCATAGCCTTTACAGTGAATGTTTTGTGCTATGTATGTCATTTTTAGAATTCTCGCAGAAGAAACTCTCCAGATTCTCCTGAATTTCTTAACTAGCTTGTTCCTAAGTGTGCTGGCTAGTTTTATGCCAGCTTGACATAGGCTGCAGTTTTCTTCAAGAAGGAAATCTCAGTTGAGAAAATGTCTCTATAGATCAGGTTGTAGGCAAGCATGAAGGGCTTTTTCTTAATTAGTGGTTGATATGGTAGTATACATGGTGGGCTGGTGGTCCTGGGTTCTACAGACTGATCAAATAGTGATGAGCAAGCCAATAAACAGCACCACTCCATGGCCTCTGCATTAGCTCCTGCCTCCAGGTTCCTGCCCTGTGATGTGAGATGTTTTTCTGTATGCTGTGAATGTGATTGGTTAATACAGGGACTGGTTTGGCCTATGGCAATGCATCTTTGAAGCAGCTTGGAAATCTAAACATAGATACAGAAGAAGAAGGGTAGAATCAGGGAGAGATGTGATCCAGCCATCTAAGAAGCAAGATGTAAAGAAATATGTAAGCCACAAGCCACATGGCAAGCTAGATTAATAGACATGGGTTAAGATGTAGGAGCTAGCATTAAGCCTGAGACCTAGGGTGAGCAGCCTGTACTTAATTTAAACATCTGATTCATTTTAGAGGAGCTAAGTCATGGTGGGCAGGTCCAAACCACCTGGCTAGCTCTGGACAGAAAATCATACTACAAATGGTGTTTCAATGTGGGTCACGTACACCCATATAAAGCCTGAGAAAGCTTAAAACAACTTCTAGGTCACAGAAACAGAGCCAAAAGCAGCTTTTGAGTTGTGTTTCTGATGTGGGTCATGGTATAGAGACTGAGTGAGTTTGAATTCCAAAATGGTGGCTTGTGGCAGGCAGCTTAAGCTGCAATGAAGCGGGTTCCCAAAGTCTCAAAGAAGCCTAGATGTAAGCACAGGTTTCATGTGATGAATTTAGCATTTATGTTCTTGCAGAGTCAAGGATGACTTCTTAGTATCAGTGTTTTCTTGGGTCATCTTCGTTTGTTGGTGGCTCCTTTAGGTGAGTATTTTTGACTCAGCATTATCGGCAAAAACTGGTTGGCTCTCTTTTAAGAGGCTCTGCTGCCAAATACTTAGACGGAGTTCATGAGCAGTGGGTGGTAGTGCTCTACTTGGTGGCAATGTGGACTCTAAGATTCCTCAGAATTGGGATGGTGGTCCCAATATTTAATATTGCTTTCCAGAACTGGAAAATGAGTATGACTCTGATACCTCTGACATGTTGAAAGCCAAGCAGAGTGGAGTCATCAGCCAAAGCAAGGCTTTACAGTCTAGCATTTTAAAAGCTCTTCTGGTTAGAAAATAATTAAGGATACACAATAAAATAGATTCAGATGTACCTCTTAATTGGTTAAAATGTGTGTGAAAAAAATATGTAGGCTAGGAGAGAAAAAAGGTGTAGAAAGTCTTTGAAAAGGAGAAATAGACTAATTATATATGTGTTTGTGTATGTGTGTGTATGCAACATAAGATGGAAAATAGAAACAGAGTCTGGATTATGTTTATTATTGTGTTTTCTTTTAATTTTTTTGTTGGGGAAATGTTTTTTTTCTTCTTTATTTATTTTGTATTTATCAAGAAAAACAGTAAAATGAATTTAAAATGCTGATAAGTTAACAATAACTATAAAGAATATAAAAATCATAAGCATGACTTATCAAGAGTGATAATGCAAATAAAATTGCTGCACATATATTTACTTTGTGTTCAGCTTTCCCTCTGAATTTTTTTCCATCCCTGTATATCCTTATTCAAGGTCCCTTCCCCCTCTCACCACATCAGGTCATTTTTTCTTCTCCACAACTCTCCATCCCCTCCCTGGGCAGGCAGCAGACAGTCCTACAGTCCCACTGACCCAATAATGCTTAGTTCAGTCTCCACTCCTGGCAAATCCAGTTTTGTCCCCCCTCCCTTAAGAGTGAGTCAGGTGTTCCTATAGTTGGAGTGGGGTCCGAAGGGTCAGTTCAGGGTGTTTCTGATCCCAAGCTGTTCAGTGGTTGTGGTTTGCAGCTTGGGCATGCTTGGTTTTTTTTTCTTGTTTGTTTGTTTAGAGACCACTAGTGAGTGAGTACATCCCCTGCTTATCTTTCTGAGTTTGTGATACCTTGCTCAGGAGGATAGTCTCCAAATCTATCCATTTGCCTGCAAATTTTAGGATATCTTGATAGAAAAGAAAATGGGAAATACACTTCTACGAATTGGCACAGGTGACCACTTCCTAAATATAACACGAGTGGCACAGACACTAAGACCAACAATCAATAAGTGGAATCTCCTGAAGCTAGGAAGCTTCTGCAAAGCCAAGGACACTGACAATAGGACAAAAGGACAGCCTACAGAATGGGAAAAGATTTTCACCAACCCTACAAGTGATAGAGGACTGATCTCTAAGATATATAAAGAGCTCAAGAATCTAGAGCCCAAAACCTTGAATAACCCAATCAAAAAATGGGGTATAGATCTAAAAAGGGAATTCTCAGCAAAGGAACTACGAATGGCTAAAAGGCACCTGAAAAAGTGCTCTTCATCTTTAGCCATCAGAGAAATGCAAATCAAAACAACTTTGAGATACTACCTAACACCTGTTAGATTGGCTAAGATAAAAGGCACAGATGACAGCCTATGTTGGAGAGGATGTGGATCAAGGGGAACACTCCTCCATTGTTGGTGGGAGTGTAAGCTTGTTCAGCCACTTTGGAATGCAATATGGCTGTTTCTCAGAAAAATGAGAATCAATCTCCCCAAGGACCCAGCAATACCACTTGTTTTAATTTTTAAACTGCTAATGAAGTAGCTGTAGAAAGACATTTGATTGCAAAAGTTGCTAAGTTAAACAAACATATATTTTAAAGGTATCTTGACTTTAAAATTTAAGTCTAAGAAAATGTTACTTTGGAAAAGAGATACTGCTTTTGTTTCCACAGAAGATGAGAACCTTTGAATTGCTTCTAGACTAATATGGTTTGGTCAAGGAAGATTCCCTGAAACAAATGTCTGATAGGGTGAGATGACCACATCAGCTTCAAAGCTGTCAACTAAAATGATCCAGCCAGTACCCCTCAATCGGCAGGAAGTAGTAATGGAAAGCTATGCCCAAATTTCCAAAATATTGCTTATAAGTGTTTGTTTTAATTATAAATGGTTAATAATCATAGTCAATCTCTTTCTAATGAAAAAGGGAGGATATTATATAAGAATAATTAAAAAAACAAATTATTCAATTTACTTTAATCCAAAAAATAGCTGTTAATTTCAAAATATTTTAAATTGGTATGGATTTTGGTTTATTGATACCAATTTAAGGCTAATTTTTTATATTGTTTGTATATTTCTATTCATGTTTAAAATATTATATTTACGCAATTCCTTTAAAATTATAATATGTAATTAAGAAATACAGATTAATATTCATTTATGATAACCAAACTTGTAGTCATGTTAGTTAAGTTTTTGTAGGTATATAAAGATATATTTTAATTAGATAAGCAATCTTCAAAGACCTACAAAATATGACATTTAAAATATTTTTAGAACTTAGACTTTTCTGGACAGTGAGACAGGTCTGTACCTGGCAGCACAAATCTCCTTCAAGAGAATGGTGAGCACTGAACAAACTGCATATGGAATTTAATTTCTTTGTGGCAAAAGTTAGCCATTGGACAAGAAACTGTTCTTGCCTCAGTTGCCTGAGAGTATGCTGTATAAACTGGACATGCAGAACCCGTAGGAAAGTGACCTCTGAACTTCGGCAGAACAAGCTGAGATGGTCCTTCAGGTTTCTGCTTCAAAGAGAAAACTGCTGGACATTCTGTGGGACACTGAGAAAAGTAACTGACAAACTATGCCAGGATGGGCAGAGCAGTTCTTCAAATTTCTGGTTTCACTGAAAGGTATGGCAGACTCTAGGCCTGTAGGCTGAAGATGGATGCCCCAACATTACAAAGGAACTTTGAATGGCTGTCCAGGCAGCCAGATGTCATCTCTGTCATTTCTAGATTTTGGAAATTGCTTGTACTTCCTGTTTACTTTGGTAATATATCCTTCTGTGGTCTTTGATGTAGTTTAAGATTAGATAGTTATATTTATAGTTTTCCTTAGTAATAATAGAAGGTTCCTTAGTTATAATAAAAAGTAAATTAGCTGTGAAACTTTGGACTCACAAGAATAAGGTCAATGATAGAATTTTTTTATTTTGCTAAATACAAATAGACTAGATATTGCAACTGTAATTCTTGCTTAATAGCTGTTTTGTTTTATGTAATTTTGCTATGTTGAAATTGAAACCTTCCTTTTTGATTAGACAGAAAAGGGTTAGAGTTAGGGTTAGGGTAACCCTGTAAGATGTCTTTCTATATGCTATGAATGTCATTGGTTAATAAATGGACTGTTTGGCCTATGACAGGCATCTTAGAAGCAGGCAAAAAAAAAAAAAATCCAAGCATAGCTATAGAAGGAGGGTAGAGTCATGGAGAAACATGATCCAGCCATTCAGAAAGCAAGATATAAAGAAATAACTAAGTCATGGGCCATGTGGCAATATAAATTAATAGAAATGGATGTGGGAGTTAGTAATAAGCCTGAGCCATAGGTTGAACAGCATGTAATGAATTTAAGCATCTGAATGATTTTTGAGGGGCTAAGCAGTGGTGTGTGGGTCCGAACTGCTGGACTAGATTGGGACAGAAATTTATATAACATTCCTGTCCCGATTCCTTTCAATGATAAACTATAATGTAGAAATATAAGCACAATAAACTATTTTCTCTTCAAGTTCCTTTTGTTTGTTTTGTTTGTAGAAACTCTGAGACACTGAGCAATGGAATTTTTTTCTAATTAAAATTTTTGTGTACATAGATATTCTGTCTCCACATATGTCTGTGTAGCACATGTCCTAGTGCCTATTAGGGACAAAAGAACTGGGTTGTAGACAGTTGTGAACTGTCAGGTGGGTGCTGGAAGTTGAACCTTGTTCTCTTGAAGAACAGTCAGTGCTGTTAACCACAGAGCCATCTCTCTAATTTCAAGGCTTTTAGTTGTTAACTCTGATCTAAAGGTTGTTACTAACATTTGTAGATATAATAAGAACATTGTACACTTGTTCTTGTTCAACTAGATTTGCAGACAGATCTGAAGAGATGTGTCTTGACCTATGTGTGTGTGTGTGTGTGTGTATGTGTGGTGGGACATATAAATTGAATTTACTATTAATGTATTTCTTTTTTATTTTATTTATTTAATTTATTTTTATTTTATTATTATGAACAAAGAAGTCACACTTTCTATCCTTGTATATCCTTATACAAGGTCCCTTCCCCCTCCCACCACATCAGGTCATTCTCTCTTCTCCACAACCCCCATATCCCCCCCCCGGGCAGGCAGTCCCATGGTCCCACTGTCCCAATATTGCTTAGTTCAGCCTCCACTCCTGGCAGATCCAGTTTTCTCCCCTCAACCTCAAGACTGAGTCAGGTGTTCCTCTAGGGGGAGTGGGATCCAAGGTATCAGTCCAAGATGTTTTTGATCCCAAGCTGTTCAGTGGTTGTAGTTTGCAGCTTGGGGCTGCTTTGCTTTTTTCTTGTTTGTTTGTTTAGAGACCACTAATGAGTGAGTACATCCCCTGCTTATCTTTCTGGGTTTGTGATACCTCGCTCAAGAGGATATTCTCAAAATCCATCCATTTGCCTGTGAATTTTAGGATATCATTTTTTCTTACTGCTGAGTAGTATTCCATTGTGTATCTACAGTGGAATTATTCCATTGTGTAGATGTACCACAGTTTGTTAATCCATTCTTCAGTTGAGGGGCATCTAGGTTGTTTCCAGGTTCTTGCTATTACAAATAACGCTGCTATGAACATAGTTGAGCTAATATATTTCTAAGATAGAAGTATTGAGTTTTAGAGAAAATTTGATAGGAAACAAAAATAGTTCTTTAAAATATTGAAACAAGCAAACCAAAAAGGGAAAACCCTCAGACCAAATGTGTAAATAAATTTTCAAGTAACAACAGAGATTTTATGTGGCCAGGATGCTCCTGTATTTGTAAAGCGCAGTTGCTCTTTTAGTCAAGCAAATGATACATTATAAATACACCACTGAAGTTTAAAGAAATAACCAAAAAAACCCAGCACACATCTATCTACTGTCTCTATTTTCCAGAGCCATTTATGAAGAAAATTTGAACAAATAATAGAACAGAGTTCAAGTTGCTAAAAGATAATGTAGGATGAGAATGCGACCCTCAGTAAAGCTTTACAAAAATGGTGTGTGTGGGAGGGTGAGATGGCAAGGGAAGAAGGGAGGGAAGGAAGGAGGGTAAGAAGGGGAGAGAACAAGAGAGCTTCAAAGAGCTTTAAAGCAGTTCTCCTAAATAGATTGTTTGCATTTGTGCTTATTTTCCCAAAGGGGAGCCTAAGGAAAGCACCTCAGCATTTAGCTGCTGTGAATTTTCATGGTCTGTGACTACTACCACAATCAGGCATCCAGGAGCACCCCTGGAGTGCCCCTGCCTATGGTGCTGATTACTTCTGACTGTGGGAACTGCCTTGGACTCCCAACTGCTTTCTAAGTAGTGGTTCTTTCTATTTCCATATCTGCTATTCATGACTGAACCCTACATGGGGGTTAACAGCAATAAAGGAATCACATAGAGCTAAAGCCTATGGAGAGACTACCAGAGTTTGAATCCCGATCCCACTGCTGGGTACCGTTGAGCAACTCACTAACCTCTCTGTGGCTTTGTTTCCTGCTGAAAAATGTGGGTGGTAGTGGGGCAGCTGTTGTGAGGAGTGAATTAAGGAGCACATCCGTTAATAACTCATTAGATCTGGGGAAGTGGACTCTAGTTATCAGGCTTTTCAGATAGGCTCTGGTTGAAATCCATCTGCAGGAAGTACTCTTTATCATTACTTTTCATGAAAACTAGGAAGAGACTGGAATTACCATAGTCATATCCTTAAGTGGTTAAATCAGTGAAAATCAGTGATTCTTGAATGTTTACCCCTAAAGAGGACAACCATATCATCCCCTCTAAGGGTCAGAGACCATTTCAGGAAGGAATAGAAAGAATGTAAGACCCAGAAGAAGGGGAGGAAGGTTATAGACAGAGTCTTTTGGGCATGGCATAATGGTGTACTTACGAGCTTCTTGTGGCATTGTTACTTCTGTTAGATCTGCTTGTCACTGGGTCCAGTGACATTTAAGCATGGATGGGCTGTGACTTCCAAGGTCCAGTACCTCCCTTAGGCACTATAAGCTGCAGGAGGAGAACATGTTATCCTCTTCAGTTTTGCACATACTGGGAAACTTTCTGTGTATGAGTAAATATCCTATATAGTCATGTTCATAGACACAACCCCCATTACATTCCATTATGGCTCCCCTTCTCTCTGCCTCTGTCCTTCTCTGTCTCTGTCTCTCTTCTCCTCTCTCTGTCTCTGTCTCTTGCACACACAGGGCAGACATCAGAATAGGGAAGGGTCTAGTTTAAAAGAAAAGTGGGGGGTGGGTTGGGCCGGAGAGATGGCTCAGCGGTTAAAAGCACCGTCTGCTCTTCCAGAGGACCCGGGTTCGATTCCCAGCACCCACGTGGCAGCTAACAACTGTCTGTAGTTCCAGTTCCAGGCAAACACCAAGGCAAATAAATAAATAAATAAAGTTTTAAAAAAATAAAATAAAATAAAAGTGGGTAAGTACAGGTTGAAATTACCAAAATTCATTGTATACTTTCTCAAATAATTAAAACAAAACCAGCTGTTCCCTTAGGAAACAAGAAATGGTCATGTGTCCTTCAGTTCTTTAGCCAGTTCATAATGGAGCTACTTTCCTCTCATGTTCTTAGTGTCATGTCTTAGCAGGATTCCCCCAGTGCTGTGAACCATGGACAGCACTGTGGCAACCCAATTCTCACACATTCTCCTCATGAAAACATCTTCGGGACTGTGTCAGTCTTCTAGGCTGAGCCATTTTTCTTTTCTTCTCAACTTATTTCTTTTTGGAATTGAAGGTGATAGCAGGGCACAGTGTTATGAGCTCCTTTGTCCTGTCAGTGCGAATGATAAAGTGACATTTTAACACTCTGAAAAGTGACCTGCATTGAAGGATTTTGCTGTTTTTACTCTAGCAGTGCTCTGGAGAACATGCTGTAAAATGAGTAGGTAGGCTCCACTCCAAGATGAGAAGAGTGGCCTCACAATGTCATCTTCCCAGTGTCCTAAGACAAGCACAGTATGGCCCCAAGGGTCTCTACTGCAATGTCCTTGTTTGACCATGGTGAATGAGGAAAGACTCTGAGAGTTAATATGTGGCCTTTCAATACATTGCATAGTGTGTGTAGGGACTGATGTGGGGCATGGTGTGCCTATTTTTTATATTTTTGTAAAGGAAACATGACAGCTGTTTTTGTAACTTGTCCTAAAGAGTGCATCTGAGAATGAATCCCAGGTCCAATCACTGTATAGCTATAGTGCTCATAATGATTTAGAATTTCCATGGCTTAATGAGGTACTTACTTTATCTCCTCAACACCAGCTCTTATGTCACCCGCATTTCAGTTAATGATTGAAGAAAAAAAAAAAAAAACCACTGGCCATGTGATCATATACTTTTTTTCTACATTGTCTGGGATCCAAGACCTTGAGATAATTGAAGAGGTGTCTTCCATTCCGAGATGTGTATTTGTAGCTGGCAGGCCCCCACATTATCATTTAAGTGAGGATATTCTTTTCTGCTGCCTTTTTTGTTTATCACCACCTTTCCTTCCAATTAATTAGCAAGTGCAGAAAGTGGTGTAATTACTCAATGAGCTGTGCTTTATCGGATGTGGCAAGTATATGTATAATTTTAGAACATTTCAAATGAGATGACAGACAGTTCAACTTTGAGCCAGGAGTTGAACTGGCAGCCAAGACTACCACTTGAACATTAATTTAGGACAAATGGACGTAAAGTTGGTGAAATGCTAATATAGGAGACTCAACTAGCTGAGGTGAAAAGGTAGATCCAGATAAGGCTAGAGGAATCCCAGAGAATCACAGAACCTGGAGAGATGGGCAGCTCAAATCCAGAATAAACCTAGTTTGTCAGCCCCAATGGTGTCTCATGTGTTTTCATTTTCTGTACCTATGGCCTTCTTGCAGAATGTACTAATTATAGAGTATACTACAGGTACCTATACAATATTTGACAAACAAAGTTTATTATTTGGTCCTAGTAATTCATTCAGAGCTTTTTAAAAATAAGTGGAAGAACATTGACTTTTAGCCTTTAAATTATACAGTTTCTCACATATTCATTCCATACAAGATGAATTTCGTTTGTATGCAGACTATCCACCCAGTGTGCTACCCCACTACACATTTTTTTTAATCTCAGCATTTCTTTTTCCCCTGTCATCGCTGTGTTGAATGACCTACTCTCTGGGAATCCTGGAGCTCACCTTTGGGAGATTGTTCTTGAGTGGATAATGGAGTTCCTAACAGCTACTCAATAACAGCACGAATCCAGCCATAGACCAGCAATAATACTAAACCCATCAGCTTGAAATCAGTGTCTAGATGTAGAAATCAAGGATAATGGGTCTTACCCAGTGGTTCTCAACTTTCCTGATGCTGCAACCCGTTAAACACAGTTTCTCATGTTGCAATAATTCTCTAACCATCAAATCATTGTCACTGCTACTTCACAACTTTAGTTTTGCTACTGTTATGAATTGCAGTGTAAATATCTGTATTTTCCAATGGTATTTGGTAACCACTGTGAAAGGGTCATTCAATACCCAAAGGTGTCATGACCCACAGATTGAGAACTATTGGTCTGACAGAAATCTTAGGATAAACTGTAATTTGGCCAGGTATTATATATGTAAAGTTAAGGTGTTTAGAAATTATTCTTGTTTTTATGACATATACACAACATATTTGTGTATTGTTACTTCAATTCAAAGGTATTCAACTCAAGAAAACCCTCAGCAATTATTATGTCTGATGTCACTGCTCATGGTCCCCAACTCCCTTTCCCATTCCTCATCTTGCTGCTCACCCTGACCATGTCATAATATTTATACCACTGCCTGTATTAATTACTTTTTCTGTTCCTGTGATGAAATATCTGACAAAAACAACTTAGGGAAGAAAACATTTGCTCTGGCTCACAGTTGAAGTGTACAGAAAAGTATGAGACTATTTAGTCTTACAATAAAAACCAGAAGTCAAATATTGGAGTAATAACCTAAAATATCAGAGAAACAATGAGGCATTCACACATGACTTCTTACCTCTTCAGATCCTCTGACCAAATGGAGGCTGAAATCCTGTCTCCACCTTCCTTATATTCTTGTCTCCATTTCCTGACTGTGCTGGCATTCCAGACATGAGTCTCTCAAGTGCTGGGATCAAAGGCGTGAGCTTTCCAAGGGCTGGGATTAAAGGTGTGAGTCACCACCATCTTGCCTCTATGGTTAACTAGTGGCTAGATCCAGTCTCTAATCTCCAGGCAATCTTTATTTGTCAGAACACACATAAAATATCATACAACAGTACCATATATCATGGAAGGGAAATTAGGCAGCCAGTCACATTGCATCTGTAGTCAAAATTATAGAGAGATGAAAACTAGTACTCAGCCAGCTTCATGCTTTTTATACAACCACAAACTAAAATTAAGGGGATGATACTGCCTATATTCAGGCTTGGTCTTCTTATTTAAATTAATTTAATCATGAAAATTTCTCACAGGCATGTACAGAGGTTGCTAATTCTAAAATGTTGCTTACTTGTGTGCCCAGAGGCTCATATCAAGAATGATTTTAGATCCAGTCAACTTGACGATCAATGCTAACCAGCACAAGGCCCTAAAAACACAAGCAGATTTTTGTACCTGTGTTGTTCAGGGTAATGAAAGGTACTCTGCAGAGGATAAAGGTAAACACTAAACAGGCTGCAAGCCTCTCCATCTCCAACGATGAGCTGTCTATAAATAACACTGGCATAACAATGGCGCAAAAGTTGTGGGAGTAACCAATCACTATCTGATTGGAACTAAGGTCTACTCCATGAGATAGACTTTGCACCCAACTCTGACTCGGTAACCAAGGCCCTGAGACTATATAGACTATAGATATAGGGGAAAATAAAATACTATTGTTCTGCTATAGGAATATAGCAATAAAATGACTTCTAATAAAATTCTACTATAGTTATGGATCAGTGTTTGCTCAGCCAAAATCAGATAAACTTTATCCTGCAGTATATGGTAATAAATACCCACAATTGGTTAATGAGCGGAGAGTGAAAGTCATTGGAACATTGAGTCCTAAATTGTAGGTTTCCATGAAATCCCTCTTCTTCGGGCTCAGGGCACTGTGGAAAAACAATCAGAAAGACTGTAAGAGCCAATGAAGACAATGAGCAAGGTCACCAGGCCTTCTGGACACAATAGGAATGATGCACATATGGCCTCACAGAAACTGTGGCAGCTTGCATACATCTAAGCTAGATGGGGTCCCAAAGAGAGAGAAGGTAGATACAACTCCCATTGCTAACCCAGAGAACATCTCCAGTTAATAACTTTTACCAAAGGAAAACATAGTTTTCTCCAAGAGAATCTCACTGGATATAAAAAACACACTTAAATGTAGGCTCCATGCCCAGCACTAGATGTCTAACACAAAGCAAACACAGTGGTAATTTTGGAGTATCTTTTCTCATAATACTTTGTTAGGCCATGTTTATTAATCTTATAAATCTTTTGCTCATATATTTTGGTTTCTGGCTTTGATTTTATGGGTTTTCCGTGTGCATGAATGTATCCCAGCCTCTGTAGATATATCTTGTGCTTTTTCTTTGGCTCTTTTATTTGGTTGCTTGTTTTGTTCTATTCCAGTTTATTTTCATTTTGTATTATTTTATTATTATTACTACTAGATGTCTGTCTGTTTTCTAATGAGAGAAGGAAAGAAAACGGGTTTTGGGTGGATGCAAAAATTGGGAAGATCTTGGGGGAATTAGGCCAGGAGAAACTATAATTAGAATATACTGTATTAAAGATAAGCCTATTTTCCAAAAAGATTCTGGATATTTACCTACTTCTAGCAGAGTGCTAACAGAAGTCTCCAGTTCCTTTTAAGTAACAAGATTGGACCAAAGCAAAGAGAAATGTGTGTACACTTGTGTGTGTAGATTCCTCCTGAAATGTATCTAAGACTCGTAAATTTAGGTGCTGCATAAAGCCAATTTCAATTTATTTAAAGAAAATACATCTATAGAACCACACTTCCATTATGGTATCCACTTGCAACCTGTCACTAAGGTACTTGTGCTATGGCTAGCTCAGGCTGACCAACTTTAAGTAAAACATATGCTCATGATAGCCAAAACTTATAAGACTGCAAAAAATTGTAATTACTTGTATGATAAACTATGATATTCTGGTCATACTAGGCTAAATAAAATATATTAGTAAAGTTTTATTTCTTGTTATATTTTTGGTATAGGTACTAAAAATTTAAAATTCTGTATGTTGTTTGTCACACATGGCCATTAGATAGCATTGTTTATAAATATCTTTTAAATGACTTCAGGGAAGTCTCTAATATTTATGAATGATTAGTTTATAGGGGCAAGAACTAAGAAAAGCATTTATTTATTCTGAAAGAGTCAGTATAGAGCTTCTTGGAATTAGGTAAGAGTCTATTCACATGATAAGTTGTCTGAGTGTTTAGCAGGGCTGAGCAGACCAGAAAAAGGATGTACAAACATCACGACTATCTGTTTTATTCTAAGTAATATATTAAGACTGAGTTGACATGATGGCTTGATTTGGGGAGTGTAAAAATTGCTTTTCAGTTTCTCTTTTCTGAGATAAGACAGTTAAGTGAGGCTAATATTGAGATAATCTTATGCACAATCAATAATCAAGAAATCTCGAGGGTTTCCTAAAATGGAAAGGAAAGAAAATCAGAATTGCTCAGAATGTACTCTTTGTTAGCCATGGCTGAGAGCAAACAGTTCAAAGGGTCAGTTCCTGTAAAGATCTTGGGTGAAAATTAGGAAGAGATGATGGGAAGTGTCTGTCTGTGTCATTGAACATTTGAAGTATGATAGTAATTTCCCAAATTTGCTTACTATCCTAAAGAAATAGTTTGCACTATTCTTTCCTTATGCACGTGGCTGATTATTGCTTAGACTTCCAAGCAAATGGAAGATTTTCTGAGCATTAACATAAGACCCAAACCAAAAATTACAAAATTTCTTGTTGTCTCTTCTCTTTGCCATGTCTTAAGCTATAAAATTTTGGTCATCTTTCAGTGTTTTTGGTTTGTTTGTTTACTAATAAATTACATAAAAAATTCACTTCTATATTAGGTGTACACTTGGGTCAATTAGATAACAAATGTATACCAACATATCTGCCACTGTCACCAAGATCCAGAGCTTTCTGTCACTATAAAAATTCCTTGTGTTTCTTATTAAACAGCTGTTTCATGTCACCATGAGCCCTAATCATTCTGACTTGTGATGCTGATTTTATTTTTGTCTTTTTGGGAGCATCATATAAATGTACATTTTTTGGTGTCTGAATTCTTTTGCTTGAAATCTTATTTTTGTGATTCATCCATGGGGTCATGTAGTTTTTTATTTATTTATTTTTGGTTTCTGAATAATATACCATGTCCAGATAGAACACACTTTATTCTTATCAGTAGGCCTTTGCAAAGTTTCTGAATTAATTGAATAGATATTCAGAAACATGACTGAGGGATTATATGTAATGTCATGTTATTGATTTTCGTTTTTTTGTTTGTCTTTGGAACAAAGTCTCACTATGTTACCCTGGTTAACATGAAAGTCTTTATGTGGGCCAGGCAAGCTAGCCTCAACCTTATGGAGATCTACCATTATAAAATTGTCATTTTCTTTTTCTTTATTTTGTATTTATCAAAAAAAACACAGTAAAAAGAATTTAAAATGTGGAAGAGTTAACAATAACTATACAGAGGATAAGAATGATAAGCATGGCTTATCAAGGGTGGAAATACAAATAAGATTGCTACACATATATTTTCTTTGTGTTCATCTTTCCCTCTGAATTTTTTTTTTCCATCCCTGTATATCCTTATTCAAGGTCTCTTCCCCCTC